>VYXH01004972.1:2999-21366 GCA_013397275.1 Burhinus bistriatus | reverse complement strand
CTGGTGAAGAGTGTAGAGCACAAGTCTTATGAGGAGCGGCTGAGGGAACTGGGGTTGTTTAGCCTGGAGAAAAGGAGGCTCAGGGGAGACCTTACTGCTCTCTACAACTAGCTGAAAGGAGGTTGTGGAGAGGTGGGTCTTGGTCTGTTCTCCCAAGTAACAAGCAATAGGACAAGAGCAAATGGCCTCAAGTTGCGCCAGGGGAGGTTTAGATTGGATATTAGGAAAAACTTCTTCACAGAAAGGGTTATCAAGCATTGGAACAGGCTGCCCAGGAAGGTGGTGAAATCACCATCCCTGGAGGTATTTAAAAGACAGGTAGGCATGGTGCTTGGGGCCATGGTTTAGTGGTGGTTTTGGCAGTGTTATGTTGATGGTTGGACTCAGCAATCTTAAAGATCCCTTCCAACCTAGGTGATTCTATGATTCTATAATGCAGCTGGAATGAATTTCGCTAGAATCTCTTTACGTGTTCGCAGTATTACATGGTAAAGTAGATTATTGTGGATTTACGAGATTACCAGCTTGGGTCACCACTTAGTACAGCAGTTTTACACTGTGTGCCGTTTTGTAGTGTACTTATCACATTGTCCTTTATCATCAGGCAGAAGCATTTTGAAACAGAAGTCATCCGGTGACACTGAAAGTACAGCCTGACCTTCATCCTTCTCTTCCTCAAGATTTATTTAAAACTACACCAGAAACAAATTTTCCAGACTGAGGCTGCTGAGGAACAGCCATTAAGTATCACTTGGAAGGTATCAATTCAGTCAGGCACTAGTTGGGAAAGCAATTTAATTTGTGGGATGGACAGATAGGAGATGAATATGGCTCAAAGGATGACAGTAAGACAAAGCAAAGCTATGTATTGTTAATAGATCTATCAAAACCCTCAAGAAGGATGACCAGCCAGCAGAGGCTCTGAAATGGCCAAAGAAAATAATTTGTTGTCTGTCATGCTTTATGTTAGAGTCAAAGATTGACTGAGTTCAGTTTATCAACTGAATTGTTCATAAGTGTTTTACAATGGCTTTAAATTTCACTAATATTTTGTGGAATTAAATGCAGAAATACTCACTGAGAATTGAAGGGTTGGAGAGCAGTGTCAAGAGAACAGAGATTCCTGTCAGAGGAGTAGAAACCCTTAATATCTGTTTATAGGAGAAATGGGCCAAGCCTAAAAATACTGTTTGTGACTGAAAACCAATTAGTATAAATTTCATTCTGTGCAGCAAGTGTGTACATAGATGTAATAGATACATAAAATATATATATAAAACATGGAAGTGTCATTATATCCAGCATATATTTATACAGTGTGCCTGTACAGCCATGCAGATACCTAGATATAAAGAAGAGAATTTTTTGCTTAGAATTTTTTTTTTCAGTTACTTTTATGTTCTGTAATAGGAAAATCTGGGTGATTTCTGGAATCATAGTTCATTAATCTTGTCAGTATCGGATAGGAGAAGGTTTTAGAAGAAGCCAGATGGCCAACTCTGTCTTTCAAAGGCAGGATTGTCTTTTAAGGATGAATGGAGAAGAACCAGACCAGGAGTCTTTAAACTATTTGAATAAGTAAGATCTACCATGGAAAATTCTTGCAAAGTCTCTAGGATTGCCATACAGTGGGATTTAGATCTGAGACTACACCTTTCTAACTCTGGAAGGGAGCCAAAACTACCTTGGTCTAAGCAAGCCCATGTAGACAATATAAAAAATCATCCAGTGTTTGGGCCCAGACATATCTACCCAAGAATCTTGGAGTTACAAATAGATATGCAAAATAAATATAGAATACACCTATATATGTCTAATATGCTGTCTATGGCAGATTGGCCAGTCCCCTGGTACTCCAGAAATCTAAATTAACTTTTAAAAAAAGTACAAGCCAAGACTAGTTTTGAAAGATAAGGTCACATCGATCATATCAAGATTTAATATCTCTCTCTGCAAATCAGTGCAGAAAATGTACATTCAGTATTTGTTGACCTACACTTTGGATTATAATTTGCTTCTTTTTTCTAGGATTTTTTTGTAGCTAACAGGTAATTGAATAAAAAGCATGTGTTCCCAATTACTGTACATTTCCGAAACTTTGACAGTTTTAGGTTTTGCTTAAAAGGCGTACCCAGTTAAAAAAAACACGTTAGTTTCTATAGTCATGGGCTGCCAATATGTGTTTGAGCATTGATTTTGCAAGTATTATTTTTTGTCTACCTCTTGGGTTATTTAAATTTAAAGAAATTGTAAAGGTCAGAATCAGCAGCAGATTCGCATTAACTTATTCATGGAATGTTTGATGAAATAAATATGTAACAACAAATTGGCCCAGTATTTTATAGCTTAGTATCTCCCAAACTCTCAAGGCCAGAGACCAGCAGATTCTGGTAGGTGGATGATTTTGATAGATGGATCAATGGATTTTTCCTGATATGGCTGCTGGATAATTATTCAAATAAATAAAAGAATGCTTTGGAACACAGACCATATTGTGGAGGCAAGTATGCATTAAAGGAATAGCAAATTACCTACTATCAAACAAAAGAAAAATTAAGTATTATGAAAAGATTGTGCAAAATTATTTGCTATGAAATAGATGATAAGACATAGAGACAGCATTGCATAAAAGATTGGAAGGAAGTAGAATTTCTCATGAGTGAGTGGTAAATCCACATCAGTATCTGAATTTCCATAACATTCAAGAATGTTTTCATTTAGTAATCCTATTCTGGTTCATTTAAATTTTAAACACACCACTCCAAATCACACTGCCATTACTTATGCCCTCTGTCTGCAAATATTTATGTTATTATCTGTCGACTGTTGAGCAGTCTGCAGAGTTTATTCATTAATGTCAAGTTAAGCAGCTTTTGTAACTTGTACAGAAATACATCCTGGTGCTCTCTAAAAATCAGTTTTTACTCAGGAAACGTATGTAATAAATATGAAGTAAGGTTTCTGTTAGGAGCCAAATTTTATATATAGGCATGTAAATTATTAATGTTTTCATATGTATGTATATGTATAAAATGCGCTATGTTTATAGGTAATAAATTTTAATATTTTTTCCATATTTTTATGGGTAATTTGGCAACAGAATTAAATAAAAAATTATGTATACTATCCATATATTTATGTATATGATTGCTTAGCTATAACAGACAATTACAAATACTTATAATACATTTATGATTGTTTTATAGTCTTGTGTTATAGTCCACATCATTATTATGAATAAGCCAGTTCTGTAACATTCAAAACCTATTTTCAGTGCCAGTGTTTTGGGATATTTTCTTCAACCATTAAAAGAGTTGTGTTGTACCGTCTATGTTGCTGAGACATTTGGGAATAGATACTGTAATAGGAGCATAAACCCTGAAAGGTCTACATCCATAGGTTTTGCTTTTTCTCTTTACTGGCCTTGGATACAACAGCTATGTCTGTACAGAGGTGATGATCCTCAGTTTTGCATTGTTCAGTCTGTAAAGATGCTAACATTGAATCCCTGGATGCTGTTATTTTGACCAACCAGTTAGCAGTGATAGCACGTCTAAGATCTTAAGCTTTCAGAGAATGCTCTAGTATCTTTGATATCCTTCCAAACAGAAGATTAGTTTGCTATCCTGTGATACTAAAATACAAAACAATGTTTAAATTATATTGTAGAGTGTTTTACAAAGATCTCCTGAGACACTGCACTGGAATACTGGGATGAAACGGCATCAAGCTTAGCTATTTTATAGTTGAGACCAGTCCCACTATGTCCCATGAAATCTCATGAAATTAACCTAAAATTAGGAAAATAAGAAAGCCTTTGAGTACTAGGAATGAATAGAATGTAAGGATGAGTTTGAGATAATTTAATTTCTATTGCAAACACTAAAGATTTATCCACTCCCTGTTCAAAAATGTAAATGCTCTGCAGGGATATCCTGTAGGTTATTTAACTTTGTATATTCTTCCTATATAAGATAAAATCACAAAGCACAAAAGCAATTGTGAGTAGAAATTTTCTTAAATGGCAGAGATGAAGGTATTTGGGGCATCTGCACAAAGGGCTTTTTTCACTTTTATAGGCCTGATCAATAGTAACTATTAGATCTCTGTTTATAAGGTGCTCTGATACCCTTATTCTTCTTACACACACTTGGTTCATTCCCCTAGATTGAGCAGATTTTTTTTCTCAAGTGTCTGTGTTTTGCTTTGGTGGAGCAAAGAGAAGGAGGGAGGAACAGGGACACATACTCAAAAGCATTACACCATTCGTGAGTCCAGTAGAAGTGTTCTGGAAAGGTTTTATGGTCCTTAGCCTGTATTCATCCTTTGCACAGCTTTGGTGAGATCTTTCATTACCAATGGAAAGTCCCTGGTTTTATTAATGTTTTTTATAACCCATGCTATTTCTTTTCCAAAATACTTCATTTCACACAATACAATATCAGAGTCTCACACTAAGTTTGTAAAATGTGTCAATTTTGATCAGCTACTTGAGAGAAATAATAGAACTGAAGCAGAAGGAAAGAAACAAATTTTCAGTCTGAGAGGTGATGATGTAATGTAGCTAGTAAGTGAATGACTGCTTAGTAGTCATATTCTTGCTTTTTTACTACTACAACAGTATTTCATTATTGTGAAAATCCTGTCATTAGAGCAGAAGAGGAATATTTTTGTAATAACTACACGGATTCTGACTTACATTTCTGCAATTATATGTCTTGTAGAGTAGGTATAGACTTTAATTTACAAGTTGAGTGAATTTAAAGATTTGGTTCTGATTCTGTAATCTAATCCATGCAGGGGTACATACGCCTATGGAGAGAGTCACTGACGGTAATGAGGGTTTTTAAATGCTGTGCCCTTGGCTGTCTGTTTACAGGATCACAGGTTACAGACCAAACTCTTGCACTATTGGAATCGATGGGAGCATTCCCATCATATGCAGTACTAGCTCAAGCTGATGTCAAATGCTAAACTTCCCACTGCTTGTTTAAGCAAAGTTCCTATCTGCAGTTTGGTCCAGACAGTGCAGAAGAACCAGATTGTATCTCAGTTACTTTCATATTGGAGTTATTAACATGTACTATTCATACACGCAAAATACAACACTGCAATATTTCAAAAGAATGTAGGATAGTTTCCCAGCTTCTGTTATTAGAAAATATATATGCTTGCAATAATTAAAACTGGAATAAAGGAGCAAGTACATTATTTTTTATGCCAGAACCACACAGTTGATATTTTACAGGTAGATTTCAGCTGAGGAGGGGTGTGGGGGGGTGTGTGTATGCAGATGAATCACACTAAATTCATTGGGATTAGTTACCGAATATATATTTTTTTCCTGTATTTACCTGGTTATTGCCTTAGTTGCTGTTTTCCTTCTTCTGAAATGGTCGCCAGTTGTTTTTCTTTGTTTTTCCAAAGGCTTTATTGTAGTATTTCAAAGAATTTAATAAAATAGGGTTAAAATGAGAACATAAAATGTGTAGATAAAGGGGGTTTTTTGCTCTTTTTTATCTGCAGATGAAAAGTGTATAAAATTGGAGATCTCCAAAAAACAATGTAGGACATTCACTTCTGAAATTATGTTCCTTTGGCAAGGTGCATGGAAAAGATTTGGGAAAAAACCCATAAGTGCTGGCAAAATTTGTAGGAATGTTGGAAAAAAATTTAAAGTGTTGGCATAAGAATTCTTTAAAAATCCTCACTTACATGTGAAATGAAAGTAAAAAAGCATCTGTCCTCTTTTATACACACTGACTAAATAAAACTATATAATTATATTTAGCAAAGTACAAGGTTTTCTAAACAGAACTCTGCCCGCATTTGGCTTGCCTTTCCACTACACTAAAATACTGTGGTCAAAATAAAAGAAGAAAATGTTAAAGTTTTCAAAGATTATGATCTTAGTTCTAACATGAAATTTTTAAGACTAGAAGAGATCTTGGATCCGTACAAATTTTTCCACTTGCCCTAGTATAGGTAAATTTGAAGATCCTGCAGAATTTTTACTGCTGTAACTATTGTATTCACTCAAATGGAAGAAGAGCATGCATGTTAAAGTCCTAATCCTATAAACATTTAGGCATATTAAAATTCAAATGTGCTTTATATAAACCAGTTGATCTGCTCGTATCTATGATTGTACTTAGCTATTTGAAGGATCAGAAGGGTCATTAAGAATCGTAAACTGAATTTCCTTTATTTGCTTAATTTGTTTATTTTTCGTTCTATGACCAAATGTAGCTATTCTTCAGTGAAAACAAATAGGAATCTTAAAAACGAAAATCAGTCTTGTGTGGCTCAGCAATTATCGCACTTTAAAAAAGGATAATATATGAAATCTATTTAACAATCTAAAATAAGCATTTTTGTTAATAGTAATGATGAAAAATTATTTTATATCATAATTCCCTCTTAATTATTTTTTCTTTTTACTATGGGTGTACCATCTTACTGTTTGTTTATTGCAATCATATTTGTTTCACACCCAGTGCTGTTAAAAGTAAGAACTAGATACATGATATCATTACTGTGATTTACAGTCAGTAGAATTCCTAATTGATTTGGTCCTTTATGTTGAACAGTTCGGGCCGTGGTACTTGCCTTGATAATGAGCCTCCCAAGCGTGACTTTCTTTATCCAGCTGTGGCCCCAGGTCAGGTGTATGATGCTGATGAACAGTGTCGCTTCCAGTATGGAGCAACATCCCGCCAATGTAAATATGGGGTAAGAAGTCTTAATCCTTATGCTGAGTGTTCTGCTTAGTCATTTGTATATATTCCTTTATAACATAAATCTTCAGTTAGATNGAAAAGTGAATTATGCTTATGGGAACAGAAGAACATGAAGCTAGATAGCTAAGTAGAATACTGAATAACTAAGTACTAGCAAAGCTTTGGCTGCAGGTACCAGTGTGTAATAATTAAGATAAATAAATTTACAGTGGAAATAAAAACCTGCACACTTAGGCCATTATGCAGTAAATTTATAAATACTTACTTAAAATCTTGCAGCCCAAAGTATGTAGTAGAAGGATGCATTCCGCTGTGCTTGTCGTCAAATAATCAGCTGAGACTAAATTAAATAAACCTTGAAAACATATGTAGTAATTTAAAAGTAAATAGTTTTAATAATATTTTAATTTTTAGATTATTCAAATAAAACAATGCAATAATTCAATTTATACTCTATTTACTTCTCAAAGGGCTAGCTACAAATAAAGTCCATTTTTAATATCCCTGGGGTGATAAATACAATATTGTTCTTGGGAAGCCTCTTCGGCAGATCACATTGTGCAAAGGATTTAAACGCTGTATGTAGCTGGCTGACTAGCTCACTGGGTCTGAGTCCTGATCCCTCATCAGACCTCTTTTCGCCTTCATTGTTCCTCTTTAAGTTCTCACTTCCCACCGCTGTTTTTTAAGGGCCCTTTTTCCTGTCACTACATCTAAGTTGTACCTTTTTTTTCTTTTCTTTTTTCTTAATAATTCTCACCACACGCACTCTTTTATTTCCAGACTAAGGAGATCTGCAGGTATTTAACCCATGATTTATAGCACAGCATTTGGAGATATACTGCATTTTAAATTAAACTGGAAAGTTAATAGTGTGCAAAACCTGGCTTTTCCACATGTATGTTATTTTTTCAAACACCGTTAAACTATGTAATCATTGTTGTGATGATCATACTGCATAGTACACTTTCTTTCTCAAACCCACGTCTAAACCACAAACAATTGGAAGTAATGAAGATGTGTAGGTAATCCTGGCTTTCTGCCTTCTGCTTTCTTTTTGTTTTGAAGTTTTTTTGGGGGGATTCCCTTATAGTTACAAAAAAGAGGTTGACACTTAATTGAGGCAATAGTTAAAAGAAGTTATATCTTCATGTGACATTAGAAGTCCTCTGAATTGATAATAGTGTATTGTGTTCATCAGTGTGCCATCAATGTGAGTATAACTTGTGTCTCAGAAAAAAACCCTATTTTTAATAAAAAGATTCAGACTGCATATATTAATATAGCAGGTTATTGTAAAAATCTGGTAATATCCACTCAAAGAAATGATACACATTTAAAATAGCATCTACATTTTAAAATATTATCCACCATGGCCATAATGCTCTGAAAATGCAATCGTGATGATTATAATCGTACAGATTTCAAGTGATAATTTTGAAGGGGGAAAAGTCTTTGGAAGCTGGTAATGCAGATGGAAAATACCCAGACAAGAAAAACCTATTCATACATGAAAGAGTTTTTAGAACTGAGTAGTGGAACTAGATCTAGATACCAGGAAAAGCTAAGTTGAATACTCTGCTCAGCTTTTTCACTATCAAAAGTAAACGGTCAGTGCTTTGGATATTCCTATTTGATGTACTGTTCACATGAAGATGCCATTAATAGTTCATTGATCTTCTTCTAACAGATGCATGTGCAACTATGCACAGAAAAACATAGTAAGAATCCCTAATTAACAGTGGACCTAGTTCATGTACTGACTCAAGTACTTCTTTTAGCCCTTTTTATTTGAAGTGCCTGGTAAAAAAGGGGTAGAACAGGTTTTCCAACATGGGGTTTCCTGACCCAGAAGGAAACAAATTCTAAACCAAAGGGAAATCTCAGAGAAAGTTGCTTGCCTTTTTCTCTTGCTGATGTTCTTTACTGATTTGTGATGGTGAGACATGACTAGCGAAACAGTTGAACTCTCAAATCGTAGGCCAAAAAATTACAAGTGTCCTTTGAGCTCTGATGTGGCTGTCGAGATACTTGGTGTTTTTAAAGTAACTTGAAAAATCTTCATGTTCTTTCTGCTTGGAATTCTGTTGTGATGTCTTATTAACCTTTAGAAAAATAACCTCTTTCAGCCATCTAGCTTTAATGTTAATCCATGTTCATTGCCTTTTCTGCCATAGTTCCTCATCCAGTCCCTCTGTGTGTTTATTTTGAACTGTCTGTTGCTTTTGATCAGAGATACGTCTTAATCCTGCAAAGAATTTTGCACATTTAAGTACCTGAAGCCTTTCTCACTTAGAAACTTGAAGTTAAATACATGAAGAGGTGTTTGAATGATTACTAAAGGGGCTGCAAGTTTCTGCCTTTCTCTGTGTGTGTTTACTTACACGGAGCCAATTTGACCTTAAAAGGAGCTCTTTGGTAGTTGTTTCGATACTCTTGCAAGTACTAGACCTATTTAAACTGTTTAGTCACTTACGGACAGAGCTGGTCCAGCAAAAGCATTGTGGCTGTTGGTCAGATTTCCCTGCATTGTTCAGCACATTATCTTGAGCAAGAATTCAAAGAGATGCTTTAGCTCTTTGAGCTGAAAAAATAAAATGGCATGTTAGCAAGTAGACATTGATCCTTCTAATGTTACATGTGCATTGTTCTTTTTAGTATACTTTCCACCATTTCTGCTACAGGGGGAATTTCAGAGAACTTAAGTGAAGAAATAGATAGTTTGAATAAAGAATTGAGAGGTAATGTCTCAAGCTACACAAAATATTTCATTTTTAGGGTACGCTTTCAGATTCATGAGAACATTAAATTATGACCTACAGTGAGCCAAATTGTAACGGTGTAAATTTCACCATATAATACTGACGCATAGCTTTTTCCTAAAGGCAATACATGCTTTCAGGTGTCTTACTGGATTCACTGCAGTGGGAGATTTAGAGCTTCTTACAAACAGTGCTCATTCCTGTTCATTTATGTAGCTACTGGATATGCTACATCTTCTAGGATGATGCAGCGTGAATTCTCTTCTGCTGATTGTCAAATATGTCTCAGTTCTTTGCTCTGTTTCTGTGCTGGTTCCCTTGATAGTTCAGAACCTTTTTCAATCCTTTTGTTAAGGTGAGTGTAAGGAGAACTTTTCTCATTGACTTCTTACCTCCTTAACCATCTGCTTAATAACAGTTAGCTGTTGGCTGTCTCTGGGTTAACTCAGGAAAGAATTCCAGTCTTGACTTTGAATTTCTCTGGTTTATGATTTTAAGTAATACCTGGAATATGCCTGACTGTAACTTACAGATTTTGTGGTTCAAAATAACACTTTGCTTTAGAACTGGTCCCCACATTTTTAGGATAGAGGCTAAAACCTCAGACATTTTAATAGCGGTTAATATTTTATGCATATGGTTGATACTGCTGTGGTGCATTTTATGATCTGTGAAGCTGTTGGCAGCTAACATGGATTTCAGAGATAGTGCCTAACAATTCTTTGGTATATTTTTTTGCATTTTGTTCTTTTCCACCATCACTGGTGTCAGTGAATACTTTGAGTAGGGAGAAAAGAGGACAAACTCTCCTTTCCTTTGCATACATGGCTTCACTGAAATCAGCAGGACCACTCTTTGTATTTCACACTAGAGTTTAACACATGGGGTAATGTATTTTAGCTGATGACAGGTAGCTGTCTTCTTTGTCCCAGTCTTATGTTTGCAATTAAGTTCTCCAGTTAGTTCGCCAATGAAAATAGCTTTACACTCAAATATCAGTTTTTATTCACATTTTATTAGTGCTTTTCAGAGGACAGATAGAGTTCAGGCTATGAACTTACTGCTTGTAAACAGGCGGAGTAAAGATAAGTTCTCAGAATAGCTCCGTTGCATTAGTTGTCTGTAGGAATTTTTTGATGAGTATGGGGAGTGGCCATAAAGTTAATTATCATTAATGGAAAGTTGCTGGGAAAGTGTTGACTACAGAAATACAGGACATGCAGTTGTCATACCTTCACTGCTTCCTAGTTTCCCACATGGCAGTTCAGGGACAGAGTAGTTTAACTGCATTAGTTAGTATTAACCAAAAGAAAACAGCATTGGTCAACTAACTTTCAAATCCAGGAGAGTAAACAAATTGCTGTACACAACGGTTCTACAGTATTTCTTGTAGGGCAAAGTAGCCTGAATTACAATTGACCCTTGGAATCAGGTGATACAAACTTTAATGTTAGTGAATAAAACTGTTACTTTTTTCATGAAACACTAATGTGATTTACTGCAGTTAAATAAAGAGAAGTATTAAGCTTGATGTCAGGTTTTTACACGAAGGTGGAAGTAGATTCTGGAAGCTGTTTTTTCAGAAGGAAAGGCAGAGAAGCCACTGATGTATGTTTGCACCAGAACTAACAGCTCCCTTTTGTTCCCTCACCTGTTGATACTATAACTAGTTCAGTTGAAACTGTACATAGTACTTACTAACTCACTAAAAGTGACTTTCCCCCCCCAGCTTCATACATCATACCATGGCTAAGTCGCTTTATACTTGATGTTTGTTAGCAGAGCATAAGTAGTTCGATCAGATGTATTTATATTACGTTGCTCACAAATTGGTGTTACAAGTATGTGTAGGCAAAGAGAGGAAATGAAGATCCTGGTATTATACTCTGTCATTTTTTTCAACCTTTCCATTATTTTTTTATTTCATAAGGTCTTGCAGGTCAAAAGCAAAACCTTCCATCCCTATTGTGCAGGCCTTTTGCATTTAGAATGATTAAAGTTTCGAGCTTTTCTTGTGTAAGGACTTTAGGATTGTGCTGTAATTAAGAACACTGGAAACACTTCCAGCTTTATTCTTAAAGAGAATTTTGTTCTCTCTTCTTTTTAAGATTACAGTCTTTATAGCCAAGGGAAATCCCAGAAGTTTTCCTCTTTCCGAACCTAAAGTAGTTTTACATCCTTTTTGTCTCTTTTTCTAACAAGTTCCTGTAGTCCCCTTTCTTCTTTCGTAGGACTATCTTGTCTCCAAACCCCCTTTCTCTTTTTGTCTCTCTCTTTCTTTTTCTTTCTCTCTCTTTCGCAAGAGACACACATGTAACACCAATGTGCCTGGATCTTGTGAAAGCTATTTAAAAAGTGCAAGGGGAAGCTAGTGATCAAAGCAGATGGAGGGCATTAGATTGTAGCAGAAGCAGTAATAAGATTCCAGGTACTGGAATGTGGTTTGAATAAGGATGGGATAGGTTGCATGGGTTTGAAAGGGAAGATGCTGCTTGGAGGTGATTGACCTTCTGGGGCTTCTGTAGTTTCCATAAGGTTCACATAAGCACCCAATATTTAGGAAGAATGCTGGTAACATAATACGAATGTATGACTTAAGCTTAAGATTCTATTTCACATTCTTTCAGCATGTTGTGATTCGTAACATGCTGCACCACTGAATGAGCATTTGGTAGTGGAGCACTAAAATGGTTACTTTTGGGTGCTTATCTGAACTAAACTTTGAGCCTTCTGAAGTTCACCCATAATTATAGTCTTCTAATTTTAATTGTGTTGCCAGCAGTATTTCAGCAGTGAGGTTGATGCTTTTCAGGTCTGAATTGTAAGTTACAATTCAAGGTACTTATTTTTATGCTCTGTTTTAGCAAATGCTCATCAAGAGATGCAGCATATTATAGATTAAACATGCTGAAGTAACATAAAATCCTGATTAGCTTTTTAAAATTTTATGAACAGAAAATGAGACTCCCAAATATCATAGTTTAATATGCATTGTGAATGTATTTCCCATCTTATTTTTTTTAATATTATGGGCCAAACGGCTAGCTTTTGTTGGAGGCTTTCAGTAGTGTTGAAAACTTTAGGAACAGCACAGAACTTTGATCTTTGCTCACATTACTGAGTTTTCATTGTGCTGTATTGTTACCATTTCTGATGATTGTGATATAGGATGCTTAGATGTTACATAATTTGAAATGCCTATATGTAACTCTGCATGACACAACAGAAAAAGGCTCNCTACTAGTGATTTTGGACCGGACCTTTCTAGGGCAGTTCCTCATACATTTTTAAGCCTGGCTTATTAAAAACGGTTGCTTAGAGATGTTACAGATAGGATGGTCATAGTAAGGAAATAGCTCAGATCAGTAACTCTGAAACTAAGGTAGTACCTAAGGTATAGGGTTGAGCTGGAGAACAGAAAGCTTTATGCACCTTAGTCAGAATTTCTCTGTTAACTTTCCAAAATGAGCTGAAAATAAAGAAGACATAGCCATAGTAGTACCTGGAATAATTGCATTTTCATTTAATGAAGTAACAGCACAGATGGATTTTCCACTTCTTTTTAGATATCTTATTTGTTTTCAAATGACTATTAATGTTATATTTCATTTCATGTACAGGGTGATGGAGAATTCAGATTCTGCTCTTTCTTTTCAATGCAAAACAGCAGGGGAAAATAAACAACTTAAATAAGTTTGGCTGTATTTAAAAGGAATTACAATACTTTAATTTCTTGTTTTTAATATAAATTACATCTACAAATTGATACATGGTGTTATTTTAGTTAATAAATCCTCTGTGTTTCACATAGTTTTCCATAAGGAAATATTCCATTGATTTTGGGCTATTGTCTGTCTGTCTCAAACAGAACTCCTTTCTGATGTAATCAGTGGTTTTTGCTCAAATAGTAATAGTATGATACAGCTCACAGTAATTTTACATTCCTTTCGTTTTGTCTTTATGGATTTACTGAAGCAAACTCCTGGTGAAATTAAGGTCTGAATAAGGACTACTAGACTATGTCAATAATATTATCTAGGTTTGATATACTGCTTTTCATTCTATCTCCCACAGGAATTTAGGAAGAAGGAAAATATTTTTCTCATTTTGTGGAGTAGGGAGGTGAGCTGACGTGCTTAGAAACATCCTGCAAATATATGAATGACTAAAATAGTTTTGGAGTGCTGCATCCATCAATTCCCACAGTTTAGCTGATTATTTATTCAGAATTAAAATGTCTACATAATGTTAGTTCAGTGAATTTGGAGGAGCGTAGTGCCACGAAGAAGCCTGAGTATACAGAAAGAATCCTGTTGGAAGGAAATTGTTAAATACTCTTGTTTGTGGATACGTTAGCCTGGCAACGAAACACATGTTTTAATTATTACTTCCCCATATATGTTAGTATATAGATGGTATACTTGTGTAGGCGTATCAAAAGTTAAATCCTGCATGTAACCTCTGGAGCAGAAACCGGAATTCTAGATTCAAATCACCCTGAAATATAGATGTTTTCAAATTCCACACTGTTACCTGGATCTGATTGTTTGCTTCTGTCTGTATTGGAATGGTTACAATCTTTGTTTCGTACTGCAGTTGAAAGTTTTGCTTTTCAGAATGCTGAACCAAACCTCACAAAGTCAGCACGGCTATTAATTTAAACATTTGAACTGATCAGATACAAAATAAAGACAAGGTCACAAGTAGAATCATCACAGTGTGACACTTTTAATTATGATTTGGCAATGTAAACCACACATGAAACATAAGCAAGTATATTACACGAATTTTGCTCAACAAAATGAGCAAGTAAATTAAATGTAAAAGTCAGTAGGGCAGGATTATGACAGGAGCACCTCATACTGTGCCTGAAAGGAATCAATTTTAGGTTTTCATTTTCAAATCCATACTGTATTTAAGTTTGGATTCATGGTTGATTTAGATGTGAATTGTATTTGGTGTTGAATTTTAGCACCTTAATGGCTGTGAAATTTCTAATCTAGTTAGATTTTTCAAGAATCTGTGTGGTGTATCTTCTATTCTTTCCCTATTCTATTTGATACTTTAAACCATATATTTATTTGTGAGTGTGGATCTTAATCTGAAAATTTTATCAGCTGAGTAGCAAAAGCAAGTGTTTTATTCAGAGATTTAAGTAAGTAAATATTTATACTGTTTACATGCCTTCAATTAAAAATTCTAATCTGAAAAGTAGGGTAGTTCTACATTGGCTGCAGGTATGCTTTTACAAGTGGCAATATTTCTCCTTAAAAGAGGCTTGACTATTTGCTTAAGTTTTCGTAGAGCCACCCACCAAATAGGATGAAATAGCTTAGGCCTAATTGTCAAAAATTGGATGGAAACTCCAGAAATCATCAGTACTCATTCCTTGTCATTTCAGACGATTCTAACATGGTATGTTTTTATTGGATTTTTAAAAAGATACCTTGCTTCTACCAATCATGGAACTAAATACACTATATTAACAATCCTGCGATAATGGTACCAGCTGCTTTTAAATTTGGAAAAGAATTTTGCATTATTCAAGAAAAACTTGTACTGTTGAACTGTTCCTAGGCTGATAGTGAATAAGATAAAAATAAATCCATTTGTATATGCAGTACAATGCAAGAAACTTGAATCTTAGGGTAAAACTTTAACAGTTGTTCCTGTTGTGTATAGGAAAGATAGCCTAGGTGCCACATGCTCATTCATTTCCTCAGAGAAACAGTGAACTTCGGGGTGGGGCGGGGGAGGGTGCGCGCCTAATAGCTTTAATTTACTCACACTGTCTTTTCCTTTTTGCTCTCTGTGCCAAGGTTCAACCATAGAATCTATACAAGGATTATTTGTAGGATATGATTTCAAGTAGCAGTTAAATAAAAGGAAATAGTAATGATTACCATAAGATCATTTTAAAGATCTGAGTATCCTTCAAATTTTAAAAAACACTTAAAAACTGAAAATATCTCTAAGCAGGTTGAGAACTCTTACACAGATTTCCAAGTAATACAACAAAGATTATCATGTAAGTAATTTACTGTAAAAGCAAAACACCTCTGATTCCATTCTGCATATATAGCCAAAGCCAAAGGCAACTGAAGCAACTATGAAGATTTCTGTGTCCACATTATGAATTTCAACCCTTAGATAGTTTTAACAATGAATCTCCAATGTCAACAGAACTGGCTTAATTTAAATGAGTAAATCGCAAAAGCAAATCAGAAAATATGGTAGGAAGAAAGATTATTTGAAAACCTATGTTTGTTTAACACAAGATAGGGAAATAGAATAGGCTAAATCATTTATGAAATACCAGCTGCAAATCTAAAAAGCTTAAAAGAAATATTCTAGTACATAGCTCAATTAGTACTAAATACACGTGCATGGTTTTAGCAAGTGTTACAGAAGAGGAGTGCAAGTAGTCTGAGCTCAGAAACTTTGGTTTTAACTAAAGGAAATAAAAATAATTGTTAATGTTTCATATTTCAAAATTAATAGTATCCTTTTACCATGTAATTTTGAGGCAGATAATGGCAGTAATGGAGATACTACAGCACATCTGAAGACTAC
Source organism: Burhinus bistriatus (assembly GCA_013397275.1). Classification (NCBI taxonomy): domain Eukaryota; kingdom Metazoa; phylum Chordata; class Aves; order Charadriiformes; family Burhinidae; genus Burhinus; species Burhinus bistriatus. Next base: position 5,291 of record VYXH01004972.1, on the reverse strand, counting down.
TTTTATAGCAACACTAAAATATACTAAGCCCAGTATTAGCACTAATCAAGAAAAAAGTAACTCTAAGACATTACTTGCATGGCAGGGGTGAAAAACACATTGTTGTAGTCTACAGTTTGATGCTTCCAGAATTTTTTTTGGCAGAATATTCTTAGGTTTGAAATTCTTGGCTTTGAAATTGCTCCAGAATGTTTCACAACCATCTATAGATTTATCTCTCCAACCCAGTTCTTGGTAGTCTCTTTTCAAAATAAACTTGTGTATACGTGTGTGTATGAGGACTGGAAGAAATTTTAGGCTTTTATTCTGATCAACTTGCTTCTGCCTTCTTTCCTAGGAAGTGTGTAGAGAGCTCTGGTGCCTCAGCAAAAGTAACCGCTGTGTTACCAACAGCATTCCAGCAGCTGAAGGTACTCTTTGCCAAACAGGGAGCATTGAAAAGGGGGTGAGTACAGATGTTATTTATATTCATTGTTTGAAGAAGCAATTTCTTGTTTAATGGCTACAGGAATAAAGAACTAGAAAATTATTAAGTTACAGCACTAGAGCAACTAGAAGAGTTAAAAAAAAGATTTATTATTTCAGAATACATTTGCATCCTAATGGAGGTGTCCTACAGAATTCTTTCACAATTATTTTATATATGTAATTTAATAAAACATTTATCCTCGCTATAAAATTCTACAGCCTGGCTCAAAAAAATACCCACCTTGTTACATACTATCTGTATAGTTTTTGAGTAATTTTTGTAAAAACTCTTTACTTTACTCTTTATTAACTTTTATAACACTCTTCCATGAAGGACTGTTGCAACTCTAGGTCTGGCATGGACTTTGAAAAGGTGTAACATAGATCTAGAACCTGAACTCTGTTATTTTGTTAGAAGATAAAAAAATCTTTATTCCTTCAGATATGAGCTGAATCATACAAGCAGTATTGCCTTAATAAAAGGGTTTTCTAAAAGTCCGTATTTCCCAGTGACCTTTCTGGTTTGACTTTGAATTATTCTTTTAGTATTCAGTTATACTTGCATAACTGTTTAGCTTTAAAGGACTTTGCTGTGCAGTCTGATAAACTCTTCTACCTAACAGAAAAGTACAGAAGATCAATGTTGCAATAAATAAGTCTAGTGCTACCGTGTCCGAGCATGTGAATTTTGATTTTAAAATGATGCCTGTATATCAGTAGTTTCAGACAAAGTTCTGAAACTTAGTTTTAGATTAAGAACGGTAAAAGAGTGTTTCTCAATTACAAGGCAAGATCTATGCAGACCTTAAAGAGGAGAAAAAAGTATTTTAATAATTAATTTACAGGACATGTACTGGGGAAAAAAGTGAATTTCATATGCCTTTTTTCAAGATAATATATTTTGTGCAGCTTTGTACAAAGTGAAGAGAGCTTATTATATTAAACAATTTCCACTGTCTGTCCAAGAGTTGCTGCATCTGGCCGTAAGATTTACTGCTCTAGATTGGATTTTTTCCTAACAACGACTACCGACATCTATTCTCTTTCTGACTCTTGCCATGCTAACTGAGCTAGTTTCAACAAGGATTACACTGCATTTTTTCTTGCAATCTGATGTTTAAACAAAAAGAATGAAAGCCTTCGGGCAGCTATCACAGTTTATTAATGCTTGTTTCATTCAGGCCCCATGACCTAGAATGGTTCTGATGGCTTTTCCATGCTGAGTTTGGAAATATTGGTAAATCATGTTAAATAAATTCATTGAAGGGGTCATTTAAAAAAATAGAGTGCTTAGAGTTAGCCAATGAAAACAGAGAGACCTTCGCATTCTACCAGAAATGTTACCTTTTATTAAAGTAATAGAAAATGTTAGAAGCCCTACTCTTAAATCAACAGTCCAGGTGTATTTTGAAACCACCAGTCAATGACAAGGAACAATTTACCTCAATTTATGTTTTAAACTGTGAGACTACAAGGAAGAAGTTGAGATGCTTTAAGACACTGTTGCTGTATCCGCTTGCCAGAGGCTTTAATCAGTTCTTTTTCCAGTCATCAATTCCATCATCAGAGGATTGTGATCAGCAGTGCAGAGTCTAGTTGGAGGCCTGTAGCTGGTGGTGTTCCCCAGGGGTCAGTACTGGGTCCACTCTGGTTCAACATACTCATCAATGGCCAGGATGAGGGGACAGAGTGTGCTCTCAGCGAGTTTGCTGATGACACAAAACTGGGAGGAGTGGCTGACACATCAGAAGGCTGTGCTGCCACACCGTGAGATCTGGACAGTCTAGAGTGCTGGGAGGAGAGGAACATAATTAAGTTCAACAA
>VYXH01004970.1:369173-426932 GCA_013397275.1 Burhinus bistriatus | reverse complement strand
TCCTCTCCTCTCCTCTCCTCAGGTCCACAGACCTGGCGAGGGAGAGGTGGCTGGAAAGCGTGAAGAAAACAGGATCGTAGACCCATTTGCACCATTCCCCATGGTGTTGGTATGGAAACAGTGGGAGCGAGCCGGTAGTATTTCTTTTTAATTAGAATAAAATCAGCCGTATAAAACCCGCTTCCATTTCACACAGTAACTGATTGATGCAGGTTTTGCAGGGCTAGCGTTGGCTGGGCAACGAGAATGGCAGATCTGGGCTTACAGGTCTTTGACCACCACCAGGGGCCACCAGACCAGAAATTCCCATTTCCTGCAAACCCCAGGTGGGTTCAAGGCCTGGTGTGACCGTGCCCCTGCTGTCTCGGGTGGGTGGCGATGCCCCGTCACCACCGGACAGGGCTGTGAGCCCCGCAGCAGGTGATGCCGAAGACGGGGGTGCGAGGGGTGCAGGCAGCAGGGCTGGTGGCCCAGCAAGCACTCACCCAACGCCGCCGGCTGCTGGCGAGCGTCTGCTGATTGTGCTGCTGCCTGCGATGCCGTCAGCCTCTGAGGTCCGGCTTGCTCTTGCTGAGCACGGGCAATGTCTTGAAGCATGGTGTATCTTTTTTTTTTTTATGGGGTTGGGTTTTCTTTTTGTCTTTCTAAGGCAGGAAACAAGGCATGTGCAATTATGGTGTTCGTGTCTGTCAGTGCCCTCCACCCCCAGCAGCGGCTTTTGAAGTTCGGCAGAGGGTACATGTCTGAAAGATATATACGTTTCTGCACGTTCCATGAAAGCAAGTGAGGGAGGCTGTTCTCACGCCAGCTGAGGGAGACGCGTCAGGTCCCCCAGGCTTCCCCGCACCCTCCCACCACCCACGCACCCCGCAGCCCTCAGCTGTGGAACAGGGAAAGCGGTTAGGGATGAGAGATACGTCAGCCCAGCGAAACACCAGAGGTTCTCCCTTATTAGGAACCGGAGGCTCCAACATAAGGCACGAAGCTATAGGAAAGCAGGCTGGGGACATTTACGCCTCTCGGGGTGGTCCTCCTGTCCAACCCTACTCAGCTAACCCCAGTTTTGTGACAGGATTTTTAGATGTTCCTGGGCTGTGGGTTATCTCAGTTTGGGGGTTATTCAGTGCCTATGGGAGTTTTATCAGCAGCAGAAATGGGTGGGAAGTAATCTCTGGAAAACAAACACATTTTTAAGGATACCTCATATCATTGCAGACATTTTCGTGTTTCACAAATATTAGAAAACTGGCAGGGAATGCTGCCTATATGTGAGATGCCCGTTTGGATTCTGCTGGAGGGTGTTGCACTTCTGGTTTCTTACTACTTGTTGCCTAACATTCCTATTACACATATATCGAAGTCTACACTAAAGAGGCAAAAAATATCAGGTCTACGCTAGCCTTTGCACCATGGATTGCCCAGTGAAGCAACATTAGTGCTTCAAAAGGGAATGTGATGTTTGCCATGCAGGGAGGGTTGGAAGAATGTTCTCCTGTTATATGTAGACTTTCATGCCATGGCTGTAGAAAATACATAAGAGCGACCATATAGTCAGTGTGAAAGAGCAAGGTTGTTTTCATAGTCTTTTTCTACTTTTTCCAGAAGTCATAAAAATAAACATCACCTGCCCTAGAGGGCTTAAAATCTGGGCTAGGAACATGACACATTGCCTTAGTCTTCACTGTGGAGGGTACTCAAGGGAGAGGGTAAGCATCTGTGATGACAGCAGCCAAAATTCTTCATGGTGAAGTGTGAAACTCTGGAGCTTGGATTTCCTTGGCTGTGTTTACTTAGGTTATAGACCCAAAACACTTCCCACATTTTCACTTGCTCTTCCTAAAAGGATTTGTCTCCGGGGGTTTTTTTCAGGAAAGTTGTGTCTAGTGTTTCTGCAGAGAAAGCTGCACTTAAGGCAAGTGTACTTACACACTCAGGCTTGTCTGACCCCATGGCAAGAGCATTTGTTGCAATCTCTGCATGTGCATCCTCACAGCAGCTTGCATATTCTGCATCTGCTTACTCCCATCCTGCAGATGGATATCAGAAACACCAGGGAGCTTAAAGGATTCAGCCAAAGTACACAGGAATTATTTGGAAATCAAGAAATTCCTGTCCATCCCCATCCCTTGTGATCTCAGCTTTGCCTTAGTCTATACTCATGCCATTTCAGAAGTGCCATGACTGGTGAATCAACAACCCTTCCCTTGTGTGTTGTGCACCAACATCTCATCCTAATATTTTCTTTTTAACAACATAGACAAAGAAAACTTTGAAGAAAACAGCAAAGATGTTTTCCCCCTCTCTGGAAATGACAGGCAGCGCAGCTATGCTCACATTGCAGAGTCTCTCCTGTTTCTTCCTGACAGAAGTTTTCTAATCAAAAGCAGATAGATGGTTAGTGTGTGTTTTGGGACAGTGCATCCTGACAAGTCTTCATGCCGGGAAACAGATGAAATACCTGATGGATTTTGCAATCAGCCGCAAGAAGACTGCCCAGATGAACCCAAGCCCAACACCCTTCCTTTCCCTGGCCAGGCCCTTGCCTCCGTTGGACATTTTTTAGGGGAGTTTGGCCCTTACTTCAAACTTGGGTGCTCAGGCCCATCTCTACCGACCTGCAGAATTTGTTCCCCTTCATTTATGATCTCCCTGCAGCTTCCCAGGACTGGCCATTGCCAGCAGCGGCCAGCCGTGAGCAGGAGGGCTGGGCGGTCTCCCTCCCAGCTCCCTGGCAGGAGCAGTGGAAGAACCTCTCCAGGTGTGGGAAGCCTCACAAGGGAGCTGGGATGGGGTTTCTTCCCGTCAGTTTGGGTCACTGAGCACCCACCCAAGGAAGGTTATTTGCTGAATTAATGCACGTTACAGAACTGGGTGTATGAGCAGAGGAAGGAAAAGAAGGAGAAAGGGTTGTTTAAGGAGTTCCCTCGACATTTTTGTGAGCAGTCCAGGCCTGGCTACTCTGTCCCTTTAGGAAGGGCCTCTTCACTTTATTACAAGCAGGAATATAAGCAACAGCTTCAGCTGGTTATCAGTAATCTCTTGCATAGTCATAGGTGCAGGGGGGATATTAAATTCTCAAAACTTTCTGGCAATATCATGATCTGACTTGAAGCTGCAGTGTCTTTGGAAATGAGGTTGGGCACAATCTATGCTCTCCAGCAGTCTCCGTGCCAGAAAAGGGATCAGGCTACAGGTTTCTGAGGGTATTTCAATATGCTGAAACATTCCTTTACCCTAATTCTTCAACATGGGAGACCTAAGCGAGTGATTTTTCTGTCCTATGCATAAGTATGGTTGCAGGATAAGCTAACTAGAAAAGTCAAAGGAAACCTGATGAAACTCTGGAGCGCGAGGCAATGTAAAATACCGGGATAATGGGCTCAGCACTGGGTCTTTTTCCAAATGCCGAGGATCTTCAGCAGAGCAGAAACAACATCCTGAAGCACTGCTGTTGGAGGAGGATGTTTCTGAATCATCTATAACATTTCCAGCAGCGTGGGGATTTCTCTCGGGAATTCCCATCCACATACCATTGCCAGCATTGCTTAAAAAGTGTTCAGCACGTCCTGGGGTTAATTTAGCCTCGGGGCCATCTCTACAGACAGGGCTCTGCTGTTGTAACAGCTTCTCTCTCCAACCGGAGCTACTGAGGGAGGAGGAGGAGGATGAAGTCACTTTTCCTCCTTTTTAATGATGTGTCTGTTTTAACACCAAAGCCCTCGGCCCCTGGGTGCCTCCTACCTTGGCCCCGCAGGAGCAGGGGCTGTGCGTGGCTATCAAAGCTCAGCTTTTGCTGCTCAGCTACCCTGCAGTAGGGTCTAAGCAAAATCATATTTAAAAAAACTAGAAGCTTTTGCAGGTAAAAACACAGGTGACAGAATCATGTCTCTCTTCTGGCTGAGAAAATTTTTTTTACTTAGATATTTGGAGTAATTTTCATAATGTTTAGCTCATGTTACACAGGAAGGTTGTCATTTAAATATTAGGTTGATTTGCGAGATAAAGAGGTGTTTATCGTTTCAGAGGGCTAAACTAATAGGAAAGACATTTTTAAACTATTCTGAAGAAAGCCATTTGAAGAGTTTGGTAGCTGATCATTTGCACTACTATTTAATAAAGTCTTAAATCTCTTCTCCAAAAGGCAGAGCAAATACATTAAACAAGAAACCTGAAGAAAACAAGTCTGAATTTTTTTTGCCCATGTTGTGCCTTTCATTAGGTTCAAACAGCCTGTGCATGATCCGTTTCATAGATAGTCAGATGTTAGCAGTGGAACTAAAAAAAAAAAAGGCCAAAAAACTTTGGAGGTTGCAGCCTCCAAAGGAATTTAGTAGCTTTTAAATCCCATCTGACACCCGATCCAAAACCTACTGAAGTCAACAGAGAGATTCCCATTTGCTTCTCTGAGCCTTGGACTGAGTTCATGGTTTCTCTGCAGAAATCTGTTCTTTTTGTCACGGTGCTAAACTAAACGCTGTTGAATACAGAGGATCTGAATTCAAAGTGTTTTCTAGCATTTTGATCTGACTACTTCAGAGACAATCAAAGAAGCGTCTTAGTGTATCAGGCACTGCAAATTTGTTTCTGAAAATCCATGTTTAGGGTGTTTGCTAAGGATTATATCTAACGGGGTGGGATGTTCAGACAACGCATGTGGCTAAAAAGTTGGAGCTGTACACCAGTACCCCACAGCTGAGCTTGCATTTGCACCAGGATGAATTTTGCACCAGGAACCAGTTCACTGGAGATGCTCAGTGCGGGGAATAAGAGTTTGCAATACGATTTGCTGCTTGAGTGCGCGTCATTCAGCTTATGAGCAAAGGAAGAGAGATATCCATAAGTCTGAGCAGGCACTTCGAAGCCAGATGATCCAAGGGTCAGGTTTACAAAGCTGTTGAGATGAGCCAAAGGCAGATGCCTTGCAGGGAGCTTGACAGCTAAGTTTCATATGCGCTTCTCTAAGTCTGGCAGAGGACCGCTCGACAGCTTTACACCCTGTATGATATAAATCTGACCTTGGGCTGTACCGCCCCAGTGAGTCACCACCACAGGGCAGTCATCATTTAAACTGCCATCTGACCAAAGGTCCCAACTAAATGACGTTTTGCCGCCAGCACACAGGGCAGCGCAGCACAAGTCCCTGTCACGGTCCTGTGCTGATTACAAGAGCTCAAGGTTTTTCCCTTTCCCATCACATCAGTTATGACTGTCAGAGAACCGTGACTCAGCGAGCAGGGCCGGCGTTAGCAATGTGGCGTAGAGGAAAAGGGATGCAAACCACAGGGAGAGATGTGTGATGGTGGTGGTGAGCTGGCCGTCAGGATTTCAAGCCTGGGTGCTTGTATGGGAAGGAGCTGGTTTGGCAGCAGACCCAGCGCTCTCACGCAGGGAGCTGCAGCTGTCAGAGCAGCAGCGTGTTCACTGTCTTGGTGCAACTAATAGCTGCTCTGAGGACTTGCCTGCATGGGAAAATTTATCAGTGTAATTATCCCAGGATAACTGTCCCTGTGGACGTCCTTCTTACAACATAGGATGTATATTTCGAATATATGGTAAATCTTCGGCATAGATGGGTATTAAGTTACACAGAGGAGGAATATTTACATTGCAGCCCAGCAGCAAAGCACAGTTTTTATTTAACTTACCAGCAAATGTTACACCCAGAATTTTCTATGCCAGAGGTACTTTCAGGGGGGACTACATGTCACTTGATCTGATCAGCATGAACATAAAGCTTCTCTTGCCCTATAGCATGGGGAACAACGTTTGCTTTTACAAAATCACTGTGGGAGCCAGGGTAAAAGTTGGGACACTGCCTTATACTGCTCTGTGATCCTGTTCAACTGTTTTTAATACTGTGGTCATTTGAATATGTTCTTCATTTGACGTTTCTGTTCAAGCTACTGTGACTGAAGTTGGGAGAAATCCTTGGGTCGCTAAAAGCTCTTCAAAAGTGTTGTGACTTTGATGTTCTTTACCAGGCTTTCAAGCCAGATTCTGTTGCCAAACATTGTCATTCCCATTCCTTGAGTGTTTAGTCCTTTCTTCTCTGATAACTCTCCTACCTGGGATTTTAGCTTCTCCAATGTGATAGAAGGAAAATGGCTGGGGAAATGATGAGCACTGGGCTTGTTTCTCTATACTCCATGGTAACAGACAAAATTTGCAGGGAGCAAGCTAATCTGCTAACAAGAGGATGAAGATGGTTGCACTTCCTGAAGCCCACTCACCATTCACCCCTCACTGCTGCCATCATTCTGAGTGAAGGTGGAGCAGAGACGTCTCTCATCAGGGATCGCGTGGCTGGACGAAATCTACTGACAGCACCCCCAAAACGAATTGATAATTTTGATGTTTGGCCCAAGCCAATTCTAAAGGAAAGGGAAAAAAAATCCAAACAGTAACTAATATCTCTAAATTGTCTTTTAATTTTTCAATAATTTGAAATAACAAGAGCCATGTGATAATGGGCTGGGTGAAGTGGTTTGATAAAACAAGCAGCAACACTTGGAAACAAGCTTTGGAGTTGAAATTACTCAGCTAGGTGTCTGGTGAAGTTGAGATCCAAGGCATCAGTATAAAGCTATTATTAAAAAGTCCAGAGTAAAATAATTGCAAGTAATTGTATTGCCTGGAATATGCCTGAGCCAAACCTCCAGACCTAAGCAGCCTGCTCTTTTGTCAGGTGCAGATATTACCTCTGAGAGTCAGTTCACGTGCTTTTCCCCCCTCCAGTCTCAGCAGGAACAGTAAGTTCCAGAAATCCCATAAAAGCGTCTGTTTTGCGCAATGTGATTTCCAGAACTCTAACTGGTATTTCTTTTCCAGTCTCTGAGATAGAGTTATTTTGGGATTATTGCCTGTGTGAAACTGTACCATGTTCACAAGAGTACGTTCTCTTGTTTTCCAGTTTGCTGAAAAATCCTGGCCTTGCAGTAAGGCAGCTGACTCTCGTTTCCGGTGCGAATACAAAACTTGGAAATGGCCTCCGTGTCAGGTTAGTCCAAATTATAACTCTATGCTAGCCACACTCTAGCTAACCCTCTACTTTCTTGCTTTGCCAAAATTCAGCCAGACATTTCTTGCTGTTTTCTGCCTGTCTTTTTGAAAAACATAAAAAATACAAAGAATGTAAAGAATACACGTTGCTCTTCAGTATTCCAGCTCACAGTTATTGAGTGATGACTGATGACAGGCATTTGTCTGTATGGCTGTCCTACAGTGTTTCTTCTCCCACTTTTTCAGGTGCTTTTGTGGGTCAAAGCATACCAGTTGAAGTAGACGAATCCATGCCATGGTCCCCATTTCCCGAACATGTCTTGGAAAATGCTTTGCAGCCTTCTGGAGAGGATATGGAGGATGAGGAGTCCCAGAGACCGTGTGTCGCTCGAACACCTCAGCCTGTGGCAGATCCATCATGCCTCTGCAGAGCACCAGCACATCATCAGTCAGCACCATCCGTGGAGCCAGACAGCAGCTTGTGGTCAAAATATACCGATCCTGATGGTGATGGACACTCCTGTTCCCCTGGTGAATCAATAGCTGGAGTAGTTCCCTCCAAGACGCATCTTGTAGCTACAGACAAACCAGGCATGCAGCCAAGATCACAGCTTTCAGCTGACATCAGGCATAACTCCAGTAAATCAGAGCAGAGCTTGTCCAATGTTCCTGAGGATCCACTGGAGGAGAGCAGCCAAGGGAGTTCACAGTCACAGCAACCCTCAGGAAACAGACCTCCAGCAGAGCTGGGGACCGTCAACACAGAGTACAACTCCCAGTCACGAGACATCATGGGCATCAGGCACCTGGAGCCCCCCTTACCGCTGGTGTCTGTGCTGAATCCCCAGGACCTCCCAGGACCACTGATCTCCAGAGAGTTTTTTGGGCCTGAGGATCAGCAGTGCCCTATGTGTCAGCGCTTGCCCCATCCCAATGCCTCCTCGCAAGCCCACGGCTGCTTTGGGTACCGCTGCCCAGCAGAGCAGCACCCCCAGGGCCCACGTAAGTAGCATGACTGCTCATCCCATGGGCGGTTTTCCGGGTATATCACGGCCATTATTCACCAAGCTGGTGTTGTCCTACTGTACTTAACGGCAATGCACAGCATGCAGTTATTAACTTTTTTAAACATCTATTTTCAGTCCATTTTTTATTTTCAGGTTATGCAGCCAGACTCTCTGATGCAGAACCTCTGAGCCAGATAAAAAGTTAAAGAGCTCACAGTTACTCATCAAATGAAGGCTAATGATTTTGCCTAGGAACTAGCCTTTGTCGGTCACGCTGAGCATACACAGCCTTCTCCCTGCTGCTATTTCATATTCCAGTAATTTCCTTCCTCCTTGCATCAGTCATTCAGCAGCCTCCTATACCAACTTAATTCCTGTTGTTTTCATAGATTTCCTTGCTCCCACTTGAATCCTCAAAGTTGAGAATTTCCTGCCAGAATCAGGATGGGAGGTTGCCCTTGATCTCTGTAAACAGTATCTCCCAGCATTACGACCAAACTCACCCATGTGTTTTATTTCTATGTGAAAAGAGCGTGACATCCATCACCCTCATTTTTTTCTGTTGTCAGCTGAAATGAAAGCTCATTACTTAAAATGGAGCCCTCTCAGCTGCTGGTGAATGCTGATGTGACTCCGTCAATATGGGTGTTTTGGCTCTTGGAGATGACGACGCAGTTTACAGCCTGCTATTAATTAGTATTCCTTTTCAGTCTGAGATTTTTATCTGTTATGAAGTGAGCTTTGAACATTCAACAGCAATATCATTGTTTTAATATAATTTATATTACATTAGACTCATGAGACCCCCAACCCGATTTGGGCTCGCTTTGTAATAAAAAGCTGTAGGCCTGTTCTGATAACCTTTTTTTTTTCTTTTAACCTTGTGTTGACTCCACAGCATTTATATTACATCTGTTTAAGGGGTTTTGTCATTCCATCTATGTGTTATAATTAGGTATATGAAAAAGAGAGGGTATCAGAGCCTCAGTTTTCACCTCTGATCTTGGACTTTGTAAAGGGGAAGGGGCTACAGATGGACTTTCATCAATGTCTACAGCTGAACATTTGCAAAATGTCCTCTCGTTTTCTTTTCATACCTTCGCCTTTCAGTTCAGCTTTAAGCAGACAAAGAGCTGGTTGCACAATACCCCTCACTATTTACCTCCATTTACCTCCTCCACAAGCAGGCGTAGTGAGAAGTAGGACATTTACTGAATGAGGCCATTTTGTTTTAAAGCAGGAACTCTGAAAGACTTTCTTTAGAAAAATCACTACCATTTCAACCATATCCAGAGGGCAAAAAGAATAAAATAAACTCAGATGGCTGGAGCAGATTTGGTCAGGACCAAGAAGCTAGCAACTGTACTCCTGTTTCTCACAGGCCCGGTACAGCGTAAATCACCTCCCGACAGCTCCTTGCGTTTCACGTAATTGTTGGGCAGTGGCAACCCACAACAAAGCTCTGCAGTTTGTGTGTCACAACACGCCTCTCCCAGGGAATAGCAATTGTGCCCGTAGGCTCTAAGCTGGCTCCGGACACCTGCTATTTGAGATACAACAGCAAAACTGCTTCTGAAATCAAAGAAATCCTGGCAGCAATGCTATGTGCCTGGGGACCATTATTTCAGATATTTCTATGTAAGAGCTATTGGGGTGTGTGGGCACGCACGCTTGGCCATGCTGTGCTTCTGAATGGCAGCGGTTGCCTCTGTTAAAATACTGTAGCATCAGACAGATCCACAGGAAGCTGCTGAAACATTGGCCTAAAAACCTGGGAACCAAATTTAATCTCCCAGAGCCCTGCCACCTTCCCTAGAGCTGGTAATGAGGAATCTATGAGAAGACCATATTTACTTTCAATTTTATTCTCCCAGCCTCTTTCACCCTGTCCTGTTGCAAATAGTTAAGAGGAGGAGCAGGAAAATATCCGAAAACAATCTCAACAAATATGATGTTGCCGGCTCACAATTTCATCAGGAATCTCTTTGCAATTGTGGGCTTGGTTGTTTTTTCTTAAAGTATTGGCTCCTGGAATTGAACTATTTCAAGGAATCACAGAATCACGGAATTTTCAGAGTTGGAAGGGACCTCTAGAGATCATCTAGTCCAACTCCTCTGCTGACACAGGAATGCCTAGAGCACATTACTCAGGACTGTGTCCAGGTGGGTCTTGAAAATCTCCAGAGAAGGGGACTCCACAACCTCCCTGGGCAGCCTGTTCTGGTGCTCTGTCACCCTAACTGTTTTATTTTCCTTCTTTTTTTTTCCTCCCCTTTTGAAAAAAAAAAAATTATTCCTCATGGCTGCTAGGAAAAGGAAAGCATGACCCCGAAATAGCTAAAAAGATTTAAAAAAACAGTCGGGGGGTGGGGGGGAGAGAAAAAAGAGCGTTTTGAGTACTGCAGCTTTCAGAGCCAGCTCATAACACCATAATCATGCAGTGCTAATAAGCCCTGCCACGCTGGACTTTGATCTGCACACAGCAGCTTGGAAGTGCGCAGAGCTGCTGCCTAATGAAAACTGCAAGCAGAAAGACTGAAAAAAAAAAAAATAAAAATAGTTTTTCCCGTTTGGGAAATAAACAGCTTACATTGCTTTCTCTTTCAGTTTATGCCAACAGTTCCACTGTACGTTATTAAAAAGCATTACGTGTGCGTGGCCAACAGCAGTAAGGTTTCTCAGAATTACTTGAGCAAAATTGTCACTTTGGGCTTCTTCCCCTGCAGCCTTCTGGATGGCAACAGGAGCAGCAGCAAGGCCGTAAAAGGTCACTTAGGCAGAAAATTCATACAGGGTGAAGTAACAAACCAAGAGATTATTTTTTCTCTTTTCATTTACAATAATCACAGTCTGTTTAGCCTTAGTGTTGCAAACTGATTTGTTCCAGGATTTTGCATCTGCTTTCATGAGAATGTTGGGATGATTCATTTTCACAAGTTATTGCCAAAAAGAAATTAAACAAAAAAAAAAAAAGCCAAAACAAAATCCCAAACCAAAAAACACTGAGGCATGGTGAGTGCAGGGACAAAAGCAGCCCTGAATGTTTAACTGTCGGTTGTCCCAACAGCCCAGCCCGGGCAGGGATCCGAACCGTGCGTATGTGAATGGGAAATAGGAAACTTCAGACTGTAAAACATTCCTTAATCTGTCTTCTTTCAGACCGAGATACCTGCAAATGCCTCCAAACTGCTCAGTTTTCCTAGACATGAAGGAGGACTTGCCTGGAGAGGAATAAACACAAACTGAGGCAAAAATATGTTGACGGAAATGATAGTTGCTGCCTTTATTTTCTCACCCTTGCAGATGGCAGAGCTCCTTACCAACATTTTGCGCATACATCACAAGCGCTGGCTCCTGTTCCTGGACCTTGCATGAGAGTTGTCCACCTGGCCCAGCAAGTCATCCCTAATTACTCAAACCTTCGTGTTCCCAAGGGCACCGGAGACCGACCACCCCAGAGGACATGCTCCTCCCCCGGTCCTCCTCGACTCCCGTAAGTACACCCCGGGGGGACGGCGGGGCAGTGTGGGGTGTGGGTTGTGCACAGTGGAAGCTCCTCTGATATGATTTTGTGGGCTTTCAAGCAATAATGCTGAAGCCTTGTAATGTTAGCATGCCCGGGCTGCAGGGGTACATGTGAGATGCTGGGTAGTTTTCTTTATTCGCTATTTTACACCCAGCAGGGGCCTGACCTTACCCTAGAGAACTTCAAAGCCGGTTACCCGATATGTTGTTACAGCGCACCCTGAAATGCAGGCGTTAAGGAAGATAAACGCTCAAAGGTTAAAGGGATGAAGGGTTGAAAAAGATCTCAGTTGAAATCTTAGAGCTCTTCTGCTTGAGAGCAAAGGTCAATTCTGTGGCTCACTGCGGTCTTCAGCTTTACAGTGTACCAGCCTGCCACACCTCAGTCACTGGCTTCCAGTGATTTCCTTTTCTCTTCTGTAGTACCAAGAAAAAGGCAGAAAATCTTGTCTGTTGCTGATATACTTTGCAGTTTGCAGCCTTTTTCTATGATTTCTCATGTAGTAATAAAACACCCTGTAGCACTTCTCATTTGGGGCTTTTTGACTCGTTTTCAAGTATTAATTTACCAGGCCTTATATCTCACTCTCTAGTAGGACAAGAGGTAACGGGCACAAACTTGAACATAGGAAGTTCCATCTAAACATGAGGAGGAACTTCTTTCCTTTGAGGGTGGCAGAGCACTGGAACAGGCTGCTCAGAGAGGTGGTGGAGTCTCCAACTCTGGAGATATTCAAAACCTACCTGGACACCATCCTGTGCAACCTGCTCTAGCTGTCCCTGCTCTGGCAGGGGGGTTGGACTAGATGATCTCCAGAGGTCCCTTCCAGCCCTGGTGATTCTGTGATTCTGTGAAGTATGTCAATAACAAATGAGAAATACTACCCAATCAGGGCTTTCTCCAGACTCAGACACCTGAAGCCAAATTGAAGCTTCAGGTATTGAGCACCTCTGAAAAGCAGACCTTTTTTATTTAAGTGCCACAATACTTTTAGAGGTGCTAAACTTACAGGCATCTGTGTTTGAAAATGTCCGCTTATGTGACATGGTCTTGGCAGAAAACTGGGAGAACAGGGTGGACAAAAGAGGGCAGACAACTGAAATACTGCAGTGCTCAGGCCTTTGAAAGGTTAGGGGCTGTGACAGAAAAGTGGCAGCAAGATAAGGTAGTACCTGCAGCAGAGCTAATTGCACTGAAGGGTTTGTATGAAAGTGTAAAAATACTGAGGAACAGTGAGTACCCTTTGCAGTAGTAAAATTTAAAACCAGACTCCTAATTTTGGGTACGTTTGTTAGATAAGGTGAAGTTTTGGGAAGATCTGTAAATTAGCCACAGGGTAGTTTTTTGTGGCCGTTGATGAGGTACGTCTTGCTTTTCTTGGTACTTTCTTCTGCTAAAAGAAATCCAGAATACACGGGCTCTGTCCTGCGGCTGCGTGGCTGGTGTTTGCATGCTGATTCCAGGAACAGCAGTTATATGTTGGTAATATTTGCCTATAGAGTATTTTATAACAGAAAACATCTGTACCGAAATGAATAAACCAAATCTTAATGTGACAACAGAAAACATGCTGTGACCAGCCTGTCATCATTCATTTAAGGAAGGCAAAGAAAAAAAAAGAGAGTGGGCTTGATTGACTAAACATCACTGCTCTGGGGAAAAGTGCTCAGAGAAATCTAACAACTCGTCCAACAGATTCAGCCCAGCAGATTCAAAGCACACCTCACATAAAAATCTGTATAGGTTCCCCTTCCTATTGACTTAAACTGTGAAGCCAAAGTGTAGTAGGACAAGAACTGCAAAGCTTCCTAAAATCATCCCTTTCTTCTGTTTGTTACAGTGGAGAAGACATTAGGCAGGGTTATTGCAGGTCCGGAGCACAGATACCTAACGTGAGAAACCCTTGTTGGGTCTGCTGTTGCTGGTCAAGAAATGAACTTTTTTCACTGTAGCAAAACTTTGAGTTTTGTCCAAAACTGGAGACCCTCCCAAGTTGTGCCAGAGCTGGAGTTGGACTGCCCTGTACCCCCATTTTCCTGCTTCCCACCCCATGCTGTGCCTCCTGTGCTGCACAGGACATCCTGAGAGCATCTGAGGTGCCATGAAGCACCCTTTAGATAATGGGAAGAGGTTACCCAGGTGCCACCCTGCTCCTGTATGTGCATAACAACATCCTCACCATGGCATTCGTTCTCACTCAGAAACAGCCTTTACTTCTGCTAATTGCGAACTGAACAGCTTTCAGCTATGAGGTGCATTTACTTCCTGTGGCTAATGTTGCTTCTGCAATAAATTGCGTCTTGTGGCAGACTCTCACCAAGGTATCCGTTCAAAGCGTGCTGTAATAACTGAGTAGAAATGCCGAGCCAAGCATTTCTACAAGAACTTTTCCTAGCTAATATAAAGATAAAGTTTTTAGTGTGCTATTAAAAGAAAAAAAATTGTTAGTTTTACCTGAAAAGAAATATTTTTAAAATCCTCACTTGCTTTTCTTCATAGAAACCAGTTATACAACCAGCTACCTAATGGTCAGCTGCCCCCCAAGGCATGTGGCCCAGATGAAGCATGCTGTTGTCCTTCTGACAATTTTCCATCTCCAGCTGCCGTCCCAAGACCTCTCAGTAACCCTGCAGCCAAGGGAACTCTGAGAACCAGCAATTTGCCGGAGGAGTTGCGTAAGTGGTTAGCAAATTTGTTCTGTGCAAGATTTTAAAGCGCAGCCTAACAGCTTTAGGTGGGAAAGCTCCAGGGGTGGGGGGGAGAAGGCAGGGGGAACGACATTAAGACACAAAGACAACAAGAAAAGAAAAAACTGGGTGTCATCAGAGCTGTAGGGTGTGAGCGTTTGTGTTTGGTGAGATGGAATTATCCCCTTGAATACTGAAAACATAACAGTCATTAATTGCTTGTTATTTTGTTTACAAAAAATAAATACTGTTTAGATTGCTTTCATGACTTCTTGCTAAACAGGATGTCCCTTTGAGGCAGGAGGCACTGAAGCTTACAGTAAAAGACTAATAACAAACAAAGCCCTAGGGGTAAAGTGGGTCTGCCTGTCCCAAACCAGACAAATATGCCAAGTCTTGACCTCAGTGTTTCCCTGAGCTGGTGAGTGGAGAGGACTTTGGGTCAAGAGCCCACACTGAGGGCTGAGGGCAGCACAGGCGCTGGCTGAGGTGCTTCCCCTGCCACCAGTCCCTGAAATGCTTTCACCCTTCAACTCTTATGGGAAAGTCACGTTTCAGAAAACTGGCTTCTTAATGCCATGCTGGCTAGCAGGTGAGAACTACCATTGCTAAGAACCCTCCCCACCTCACCTGAGGTTTTGGGTTTTCCTTTATTCTTCATTTTGCGCATCACCTTTCAAATTCAGAGAGCTGCATCTCTCTGGCCTGTAGGAGTGAGTTATGACACTGGATACTGCTCTTGGATAGACCCTACTTTATGAGTTAGTGTGTCCTAGATGCAGGAATTACTGGATAAAATTGTGTCATTTGTGATACACGCACAGCTGAATTAGATTAGCCAGCTGGTTTGCCCTGACCTGCAAATCCATAATTCTTTTGTTAGTAAGAAAACTCCTTCCATGATGGCAAGGGCAGCTGAAGACATTGCTGTCATCAGCCAGCCATCCTGCCTGTGCAGGGGGTTAATGCTGCTGTAAGGTGAGGCAGTACGGCATGTGTAAGGGCTCCTCCAGCTCTCAGTCAGCTCAAGGAGGTCGGGGGGAGAGCTGTGCTGGTTGCAGCCGGTGAGGGTGACACGAGCTCTGGGTGAGGGCCCAACCTCACGTGTGCCAAAGGACTGGGGAAGAAGCAGCTCTGGCAGCAGGGCAGGGCGAGGAGCAGAGTGATGTTACCCTCTGCAGCTTCCACAGGGGCGCTTGCCGGCGGCAACGCAGTAGGAGCTTAAATCTAGAGCAAGGTTTCTGGATGTGGTTGAGTTCAACACCAAGCTACTGCGCTATCCCGCATCCATTTTGTAAATAATCCAAAGAGACGTAGGTAGGCAGGACTGGCAGTGCAGTGGAAAAGGAGGGCTGTGGAAGTCTCACCCTCCGAATGGTGTATTTTAATGCATCGTGTATTCATATGGACTCTCTCTCCTAGGCAAGGTCTTTATAACCTATTCGGTGGACACAGCGGTGGAGGTTATGAAATTTGTGAACTTCCTGCTTGTAAATGGATTTCAAACTGCTGTAAGTATTTCTTCCGGACACAATGACTTTCAACCAGGGGAGAAAAGAGACATTTTTGTAAAAAGCAGAGGCAATACACTGTCCATTTAAATGTTCTTCTCTTTCTCATTGCATTTTGTAGGTTAAAGAAGATACAAATAGAATGAACTAGCCTTGGCTCTAAAAGTTGTAACTTAAATGATTTGCCTTTTCGTTTGCTCATATTCTAACTGAATTTTATGCTTTAACATGTGTTTTAATAATGACCCTGGAAAATTCCATTTAGTGGCACCAGATACCAGATGGGCAATAGTATGAGGTTTTGTGGGCTATTCCATTAACATTGTCTCATATTTGATCTGTAATATCAGTATTAAAAAAGGACAATTTTCATGTTCATCCCATCCTAGCTTTTTTCCTGCAATGTTATTACATCGTTGGTTCTTCAGATGTGAATACCTCTCTGCTAAAAAATGATCTAAAATCAGTGTATTTCACACAGCTTAATGAAACAGCCCATCTCATGGTTTCATTTGCTTTGTTACACTTTTAAAAGGGATTCTAAAATCACTGGCCTGAAAAGGTCTGTGTCCTACTGTCTAATCCCATAAACCATCCATATTTTCATTTAACTTCTCGTGAGTTTGCTTCATCATAACAGCCCTCTCTAAGGGAGCCATCCACAGAGGCTCTAGGATTCAGTGTTCATCAAAATCTTGATTCATATTTTCTTATTTCAAGTGCATATGGTGTCTGACCCCTCAACCTTCACTCTTTGGCTTCAGTTCAGGAAAGCATTTAAGCAAGTGGCTATCATTAAACTGAACGAGACTCAGTGGGGGGCTTTGCACACGCTTATTTATTTTCATGAATCAAAGATTTTTTCCAGAGACTGCAATTATACTTCTCCCCAGCAGTTCTGTACTATGACCAATTCATAAGAAAGATCTGAGCACCATAAAGGTATAGACTGGAATGCTCATTAATAGCACCTTTGCTGGACAGGCAATTCTTGGAGCCTGCTGCAGAATAAGAAATACAGCAAAACGGCCCCAAAGCAGGGAAGCAAATAGGCTCTCTACTTTCAAAAAGGAGAAAAGAAAGAATTGAGAGCAAAACATGACGCTTCTATCAAAACCTTGGAGAAGTTAATACTTACTCCATTGGTCACGATCATTGATTGCCAGTTTCTGGGCTTACTGATCGTGCAGGGAAGTGAGCAGTGTTGGTCGTATTCAGTCCTAGGAAGTCCTCCACCACTCTGCTCTCACTGAAGTCTGGGTTACTGCATCCAGTATCGCTGACCTGGCTGACTTCCCACCACACACCCTGACAATTTAGTACAATATGAAGCTAAAATTTGACACTCAGTACATACCCTTGCAGCCAGAAAATAGTGAACATTCACATCTATACAGGTAGAGAAGGTGAGCAGCCATCCACCTTCTTGAGGTGTTTAGAGGGGCAAAAAAGCCAGTTTACAAACATTGAATATCTAACGTTCACCATCAGTGGTTGTTTCTTGTTCCGATGAGCAAGGATGCCTGGGGGTTGGGAGCTGGCAGGGCAGGGTGGCTGGTCAAATGGCCAGCTGAGTGGGAGCTCAGAGGTGTTCCTGCAGCAGTTCCCCTCTGCCTGCACGGGGTGCCCAACCAGCTCAACTCTGGACTGCAGGGAAAGGGGAGAAGTTGTGCACACATAGGTATGTGTGTGCGATGTTTCTTTCCTAAGGGAATTAGGCATGCATATTAGAAACTAGGGAAAAGAGCTGGCACCTTTTCGGTGCCACCAAATGGGGAGGAAAGGCGAAGGGCTGCTCACCACAGACTTTCATTCTCTTGCAGATTGATATATTTGAGGACACGGTACGAGGTATTGACATCATTAAGTGGATGGAGCGCTACCTAGGTGATGTATGTAAAGGCAATTTAACCTTGTTCATGGCAGAGGTGACCTGAGGAAAATGATTGAATTATTCTAATAGCAACAGGAGCAGAATCAAAATGCAAGACCCTACTACGCCCTTCCCTGCCCCTACTGAAATGGCAGAGGCCTTGCAGAGAGAGCGTAGGCAAATGTCACTTACTTCTGCATCTTATGGTCCTTGAGCTCTTTCTTTAAGAAATGAAGTGCTAATCCTGGCATTCCAGCCAAATTGCAATGCTGGCTGTTACATTCAGCCTGAAGCTGCCATTGGACAAGTTGTTCCTCCATCTCATGTTTACATAGTGGGGTTTAGCTATGCTTGGTTAAAATGACATCTGTATTTCATCCCAGGCCGCATAATAGTGGCTAATGTTTATCCTGCTTTTCACCTGTAGCATTTACATTGCTATCTAAAACACTAAAGGGTTCTTCTGGATAAATCATCCCACATGTAAACTGGAAATTGGTATTCTGTGAGTCGAATGATAGATTTATTCTCATCACTTTGTATCTATCTAAGCAGTGAAATAGAGATTCATATTGCTGCCAGTGCAGTGTCCCCCAGCAGCAACTTCCTCTGAAGGAGCAGTGAGTGCACATCTCCTTTAGGATCAAGCCAAGTGATCCCACTATACCAGCACAGCTGGACACAAACTGGAGATTCTGTCACTCATCACATGCCATCATGGGGTGGCTTCCTTTGATTCGTGCCTTGCTGGGTAGCCACCAGGCCTCTGACTCACTCTGGGCAGATCTCCATGGTTCAGGAACAGGATGACAAAGTGGTGGGCTCTCCCCAACCTGAGCAAGGAAGGTCAGCCTTCTGAGACAACACCACACAGGTTTCCTACAGGTGTCCAGCAGGACACCTTAGCTCAAGTGCACTACCATGAAGGCATGGTACTACTCCATGCAGAGCCAGCTTGGGGCCTCTGCTGTGGCAATGCAGTCATGCATTTTGGGGCTTTTGTCAGGACAAATTAGGCTTGGGCTCACCATGCATAATGGAGGTACTGCAACTAGAAGCCAGGGTGAATTTACTTTTGCCAAGAACATCATTATCACTTAAAATACAAACTGGCAGAAGTCCCTTGGGACTCCTTCACAGTCAATAGGAGAGACCAGTATGTGCAGAGAGCAATTCCCCACCTCCGTATGAGGATCCTTCTCTGACTGCCCACCGCAGAAATGTCTGGTTTCCTCCATTGACTGTAGAGGCAGTTTCTAACTTCAAAACCTTTACACGTGTGAGGAAGAAGGGACTGCTTGGACACAAGCAAGGGGATGTGTGCAACCGGGCATGTCTCTGCAAACCCTCAACATCTGTAAGCGCTTACAGGCATGTCAGGCACAAGCAAAAGTAATTCTGGAGTATGTTAAGTCGGTGTAAGGGATAATGGCTCCTTACCGTATTTGACCCTGTGGTGGGGCAAATTCCCTTGATATTGCACAGAAGGGAAGAGTTAATTAGGTGCCAGGCTGACTATGAGCCACAGAGTTGGAAGCCTTACACAGCTTGACGTGGCGGGGATGAAAGACAGGCCCTAGGTAGACACAAGTAGGAGGCTTTCATCTGCTGAGCCTCTTCTCTGGCCCACCCTTAAGGAGGAGAGACATTTCCCAGATATGAAGGATGGCTCCTCTGTGGAAATGTGAGCTCAGTGGGGTCCTGGGATTAAACAGGTCACAAGCAGGATCTGGGCTGTCCCTGCAAGGCAAGGAGCATTGCCTTCAGCCCACTGCGGCAAGGCGGGGCAGAGTCTGTAGGTACCCCTAAACCTGCCCAGGGCATCCACAACACCCACCTCTCTGCACGGCCATGTCTCTGCACACCTCACCACTAAGGAGATCAGCAAGAAAAGTTGCCGTTTCTGTTGCCAAGAGCCCTAGATATATCCTCCACAGACAACTGCCTTTAGTGGCTTTATGTGTAAAAAGCCATAGACGGTTAAATAGATGCACTTTTACATAAGCTGTTGGAAAACATTTAGGTTTGAATTTGAAGATAAAACTTTTCTGTGTATGTACATAGACACTCTACACTGATAAAAAGTAGCTTTTTATTACAGTGATTCCAACTGTAAACTGGTAGCTGCTAATATATCTCTTGACATTTAGATTTTCTATATTATGAGATCTCGAGAAATAATGAGGAGAACGAGTGTACGAATTCTCCTGTATTTCCTGCCAGAATGAATGAGATCCTCTCATGTTTGCCAAGAACATAAAGATCACTTAAAACACAAACTGGCAGATTTCCGATCTGCCTCTACCAAACACGCTGCGTTTCCCAATTTCATAAAAGTGCTTTTCTCCCTAACAGAAGACGGTGATGATAATCATAGCAATCAGTCCAAAATACAAACAGGATGTGGAAGGGGCTGAATCCCAGCTGGACAGGGATGAACACGGCTTACATACTAAATACATCCACAGGATGGTAAGCAAGGACATGCATTTGCTGTTTTACAAAGACTCCGTCTCTTCTTCTCAAAAGACAAATCTGTCTCCAAATGGCAGGTTCTTTGCTTTGTTTTCCCTAATCCCCATAGTTAAACACCCCCCTTTGGAATTCATTAATCCTCCCTCTCATCAGCTCCGTATGCTCATTAACATCTGCTAAGAGGTTCAAGGAAGAAAAATCCTATTAAACATGCTCATCTTATTCCTCCATATTCTTTATTGTTCGATGTTTTCTTCCCGCCTTCACCTTCTTGAGCCCTTGTTGCCCTCTCGTATAGCCCTGAGCGCAATCTTATCTAATGCTGCCTGACCTTCCTCCCTTTAAACCAGTCCCTATCACTCCAGCCATTCGGTAACCGAGGTCTTTTCTCGGGCAGCAGAAAAGCTGGCTGAAAGGTGGAATTGCAAAGTGAAGGCCAGAGCTGAAACGAAGGCGGGTCCTGGGGGTGCAGGGTGACAAGGATCAGCAGGAGTCAGAGACACCCATCTCTGTAGCCTGCCACAGGATGGACATTTAGCCCAGAAGAGCCCACAGAGCCGTGAAAATCGTTCTTTTCTCCCTCAGTTCGCAGTTTGCTGCCTTTCTCACTCTGCCTCACTGAGCTGGTGTCCAGGGACATGAGGGTCAGGCTGGGTCCCAGCTCGAACATGGAGTAGGGACATGGGGGACAGCCTTGGTCCCAGCTCGAACAGCCCATTGGAGACTGAACAGAGGGGCCTTAGTCGAGTCAAGCTTTGTCAGTTCTACATAGATTTCATGGGATTGCAACTGCAGCTAAACCCACAATTATTTCACACCACAGAACTAAATGCTCCAGAAATGTTGACAGATCTTTCCTGTATCCTTTCTGTAGTAATGAAGAATCAGATTAAGTGGCCAAATAAAACGATACCGAGTCCACCAGCAATAGATCAAATCACTTAACAGAAGAGCAGTTTAAGTAAGCAACAAATGTTTTTACACATAGGATTCAGATGCATGCAAAGAAAAATTAACCTGTCATTACAATAAATCTGGCAATTTGTTCTGTTCTAGATGCAGATCGAGTTTATACAACAAGGAAGTATGAACTTCAGATTCATCCCTGTGCTTTTTCCAAATGCCAAAAAGGTAACATACAAACCTGGATATATACTTGTCGCATGATTAAGCACGTATTGTTTTGATCACAATGCACCAGATGAAATCTTAAAACCCAAACCCTCAATTTCTTGGTTCTTAATATCCCACTAGTAATATTCCAAAGCTACATGTTACATGAAAAGTTTATAGTTTTCTGTACATACAAATAAAAAACATTTCATCCACAATATAAATCAGCGCATAAATGTGTTTCTGATGATGAATGTACGACTAAAACTCAAATTGTCTTGAGCATTGAAAGAATTTAAATGGAGACAATCTACCCAGCAAGCATGCTTTTCATGTTAACCCTTTTATAATTTTGTCCAGATGTAATGCCGATGAGTGAGATGGGAGAGATTTATGACTGATGTAAAGTGAGGATCTGGAAGAGGGTGGGTCGAGAATATAAAAATAAAGAGGATAATAAATATTAAAGTACTAGGCCGTTGCTTGAACTTTAATGGGCCCATCAAAGGCAAACTATAAGGTTTTTTAGGACTTACAATTTCATCTGCGCTCCTTATTGGTTTTGAAGATTCTTTTGGGAATAAGAAATAAGTAATGCAACAGATTCCTGTCTCTTCTTCCTCACTGCAAGAGAATCTCTTGGATTTTTACAAGCCCAGAAAAGTTAAACAGCTTCAGTTATAGTTGGGAAATTGCATTCTTCCCCAAATGTAGAATGGATGTATTGTATTCGAGTTCACTTTTCGTCACTAAACGCTGTGTGCACTGTTGGGTAGCTGTCATGTTACCCCTAGGTACAGCTGCATTTTGGAAAAGTATGGAAAGAATCTTCTTATTTCTTTGGGTTCCCAAATTTTGGAACATGAGTCAAAATTTAAACAATGTTATCAATGATTGTGAGGCTGTGAATTCGCACTGCACTTGTGGATTTTAGTGTAACAAAAAGTTCTTTATTTAGGCATCAATTTAATATAAGACCAGAAATTTGAAAATATGTCCCTGGGTTTGTAAAATATGTGAGGTCCTTTGGAATGAACGGTACCTCTGGTATTTCATGTCATTCAGCTCCCTTCCTGAATGATCTCAGTCTGGTACTTGCCTTAAGTGTGAAAAGCTGGGAGATGGCACTGGTGGGAATTTGGCAGACCGAAGGCAGGGAACCAGTCAGCATATTCAGTCAGTCTTTGCAGCTTGATCTGGGGGGAAAGGGCAGGACTGCTCCTAACCTTGGGGGCTCCTTGGGCGCCTGCCACGTGAACAGACCATACAGCCTGCAGCCACTTGGCGCCTTAAGGGCTGCAGGGAGAAGTGGCCCAGCAGGCACTACAGCTGCCTTTGAGTTTTGAGGCAGACACAAGAACAATAAACTTACGTTAATTTTGGCTGAATTTCATGTATCAGAAGACTATTTAGCATATAGCAGCGGTTCTCTCAGACAGTGATCTATAAGGAATTTCCAGGGTTGGTTTATTCAGCTGCTCCTGTCAAAGCATCAGGCTCCAAGCAGCCTTCCTGCCCATCCTCTGTAGTCCACATCACCCTTCACTTTTTCAAGAGGTGCCTTTCTCACCTACATTATGCAGATCAGCATTTTCTATTCCCATTAAGCTTTGCTCTCTTTCTCCACACATTTCATTAGTACATCATCTACCTTCACCTGACTAGTTAATGATAATATAACTGAGGCCATCATGGGTGGAAGGAAAGCACCAGAGCCTGAACAAGTTGCAGTAATGAAGTCTGTGGGCAGTCAGATGAAGTGAGGTACCTGAAAAATGCCATGTGTATGTACAATTGGATGATGTTGGCAGGCAAATTACTTTCATTTTGTCTTTTTTATACTGTCCTTTACATGTTCAAGTACTGCTGTAGCTGGCAGTGGAAAAGAGCAGGAAAGCAAGGTCTGGAAGTTTTCATCTGGGGACGTGCATATTAGATGAGTTAATCTCATACGAAGCACATCATAAAGCACTGCTGGTATGTGATAGTTAGTCGACCTCCAACAGGAAGGATCTATGTGATCCAAAGAGTGTTCATTAGGAAACTGAATAATGAGGGGAAAAAGTACAACACACAGTTAAGGTGGAACTGGCATTTCCAGCTTCCTGTCATACACTGCTAAAGGAAACCTGGGTCTTGCTGGTTCAAGGCTTGCATTGAGCCAATCCACAGAAATGTGTCTTCCTGATCTGGTCACCCAATGACCAAAGCATTAAGCTGTGATTGCCCCACGCTGAAGGCTCCCTCTAGCAGAGCGGAGGCAGCCGGTGGGGTGAGGTGAGCACGGTCAGTGCTGGGGAAGCCAGGAGAGCTTAAACCATGCTCCACCGACGGTCCTGAACACACAGCCCTGCCCTCTGCACTAATACGCTCTGCCCTCTTCCTACCAGTTTGATGCTCAGTGTTATGCTATGGTGTAGAAAGAATTTCTTCTCGGCTTACAGATACACAGACAAATAAAATCAACTTAAAGGGTGGTAACTGTTTTCCCATTACTCCCACCTGCAATGACAGCCGGTGTTGTGTGGCAAGGAAAAGCCCCCTTCTCACTTTTCCTGCTCTCCTTCTGGATCAAAGTGGCAGCTATGTTTACCCCTTTACCCCTGCACACCTCACACAAGTTAAAATTATTGCCAGAGTTGATGAGCATGCAGGTGCTTTTTGCACCGAGTTCATTATGGAGGATATTAAATGAAATTGGCCGCAGGAGCAGTTCTGGAAGAAAGCCGCAGAGCCTGTCTCTGGATGTATAGTCCCTCTCTCATTATATCCCCACTTGCTGGTTTCTTACCTACTATACATTTCGCACACTAATTTCCATCTTTTCAAGCTTAACTAATGATTTCCCATGTGGACCTATATCAAATGCTTTACTGAAGTCCAGACCAACTAAGTCGGTCTACTGCATTTCCTTCCTCCAAAAAATGTCGTTTCTTATCGAAGACAGAGAGAGGGCTCATGTGGTAAACCCTTGCTGTATTTCATTGCATTTCCTTCTATAGCTCTTAACAAGATTTAGTAAAGAAACAAATTTTACATAATAAGGGTGTGCATGCAAACATAGTTATCTTTCTTTTTCCCAGTAACATTTGAATCTCTTGGCCAGTTTCAAACAGCTTTGTCAAAGGAATAAAGTTCACAAAGATTAAAATCCATTCCTATGCAAAAACAGACTTGAAGGTGGAGGCAAGAAATCTTATTCGTGCTCCTACCAAAGGGAACGCTGCAGGATCTTACCATTGTTGGGCAGTGACGTGTCCACCTGGAAGAGCAACATTTTAAAACCTCCACTTTGGGGAGACTGTTGACCAAAGTCTCTACCTTCTCGGCCACTGGAGAAAGAGGAAGGCCAGGCTTGATAGACACCTCTGCCACTCACCAAGCTGTTTGTTCAGAAGCCTAGGTGAGGTCAGACTAATGGGTCTGTAGGTGCCTTCGTGACTTTCCTCTTTCTTATACATAAATTCTATAAATCTAACAAAGTGGTTGCATCAACTAACACAAACCGCTCCCTGAGCAGTGGAAACGATGCAGCCTCATTCCTACAGCTGCACAGGCCATGGAAAAGACAGCCAGTTTGAAAACCATGAGGCTTGGGAATGAAAGATTTAGACTGCAGCTAGGTTGTTTGCTGGCAGGCAGGACAGGTGCTGCCCATGCCAGGGCATCCAGAAAGACTGAAAAAGAAAACAAGTGCACGCCAGCAGCTTTTCAGTCTGTCTTCTTGGAGCTGGCTCCACTGGCTTGACAGGGACTGTGCTGCTCCTAACAGGGGCCACCTTGGGAAAATACTACCCTGCTAAATAAGAGGTCCAGGGAGCAAGTGCTGGATGTCTTGACTACCCATGTTGCTTACCTGCTGTCTCACTTTGGCTGTGTTCTGGTGTCTCCAACAACTCCTCTCCAAAAAGAAATTGTCATCTGCGCAGTGGACATGAGCTGGTTTTGGTCAAGGATCAGTCTTTGACCCTCTTTTAATTAGTGGTATGATAATAGTCCTTCACCCCTACGCAACCAGGCTGTCCATATTGAAACCTCCCAAGGCTGTGGAGACATGGGAACATGAGGTCTGCGCATGCTCCTCTCCATCAGCCCACTGTCACTGCCCAGGGCCATGGTGGTCCCAGCTTCATGATGTTAATGGGCATTAGCCAACCCCTCTGAAAAGCTGCATCTTTCCCAGGATGTAGGGAGTGGTGGAGGTTTGACCCTGCTAATCTGGAGATGAGTTAGCCTCTCCTCTAGCTCAGCATCGGCCTCAACCTCCTGCTCAGGAGGTGGCCATAGGATACCACACTTGGTGAAGGAAGGTGCAAGGGGAAGGGGGAGAAGGCTACCAGGATGAGAAATGCTCCCCTGGGGTCCTGCTCTTTCTCTGTTGATCCTCATCTCAAGGTTGAACATGTTGTGTGGATCCTTCAGCAGCTACTCAGGTGGCAGCCTTTTCCTGGTAGGGGCACTGAGATGTCTTCGTTCTTTTCTCAATGTTTCTTTTCACAAGGCTTTGGATGCCTGTCACTGAGATCAGACTCCCTTTGAAACATGGTGAAATTAGCCAACATGATGGCAGAAAAGAAAGAGAGACAGGCAAGCTGTGAGATCACACAAAGTTCATTTATTTAGGAACCCAAATACAATTCTGAAGCCAAATTAAAGTTTCTTGTTGTTACGGGAGGTGCCTAGAACAGACAAAATGAAATCTTGCTTGGCAGGGTCTGATGGAATCTGCAGGGTTCTGGTACAGATTCAGGAGGATTTATGGGATTTCGCACTTCTTTTCTTGTTTTTCAGGAACACGTGCCCACCTGGCTGCAGAACACTCACATCTATAACTGGCCGAAGAATAAGAAGAACATCCTTTTGCGGTTACTGAGGGAGGAGGAATACGTCGCTCCTCCAATAGGACCTTTACCAACACTCCAGGTTGTGCCGTTATGAACGTTATTACTTAAAGTGCATGACAAGCAGTTGTTAAAGGGTTGTTCTTGGCAGGGAGCCAACGCTCTTCCAGATGGCTCTTTTTGATGACAGAAGACACTCTTTCTGCTAAGGGAATTAGTTGTCTTGGGTAACTCAGGCTCGGCTTGTTCTCTACCATGTTAAACATCTATTTCTGAAGCTGATGGGGCAGAACTCTTTTCTCTAGATTTTTAAATAAGCTGCAAACGGAAAAAATGCCCAGTTTTGTTTTAACATCTGTTTTGAACATATTCCATTATTAGTTGATATAGCAAACAAATACCAGAAATAATGTCACAATAAGGGTCAAATAAAAATTACATCCTCCTGTTTGCTCAGGGTTTCTTCAAAGATATTCCTGCCTTGTATAGCATTATCGAACAGTTAACTTGTATATACACTATTAAATATATCTGCCTTTTGTAAGACTACCTTATATATTGCGTCAGCTTTTATTATTGCTGGGAACAACAGAGGAATGGTAACTGTTGGGTAATGCAAGTTTTCCTTAGCCTGTCTTGCATAAAGACACTGTCTTCAATTAGAGGACTCAGATCTGAAACCTCTGGAGTTCCCTTTCCTTACAGCTCGGCCCCTAACACCTTCAGTGTGTTGCAGCAATAGTCCACAAGACGAGAACTAAATGCATGACTACGTGTATGCGGTCAGTACCGTGGAACGCTGCAATATTTTTTATAGCGGGCCTTTAGCTTCATTACTGCTCTTCAGCCCTTATTTAAAACACAGCATGTCAAAGGACAGCTGGCATTTGGAAAGCCAGTGATTGTTAAGAGAAATAGCATCGACTCCTACAACTTGTATGCATTACGGAACAATAAAATAATCAAAGATGCTGGAGAGCCACAGGGTGCTGGCAACCAGGAAGGCTCAAAAACATCACATCTGCTAAAGTTTGAATTTTATTTTTTTTTACAGAGCACATAAGTACGACTTTGGTGAGAGTTCTTTTTTTGAAACTGCTTTAACCTTACTGAAGTAACAGTGGACTCCGTTGGCTTAAAATTCTGCAGCCCTTATTCTTCAGAGTGGTCGTACAAGAACGCCCTGCTCTGACGCAGTGCCTGCTCAGTGCAGGCTCTTTGCAAGATCCTCCTCAGCTTTATTATTTGTTGCAGAATGACCCAAACACAGCCTTAGAAAAAAAGTGTATGTGTTTGGTAGTCCAAAAAGTATATTAGCCCAGAAGTTGATACTCCTGTTACATTACCTGAATTATTTAATTGGCTTTCAATGAAGGCGGTGCCAGTGTGGTGTGTTGATACAGGACATGCTTTGTGGTGCTCATGAGAAACACTTGAAGAACCACATTGCAGCTATACTCAGATTTTCCTTTAGCAGGCTTCTGCATAAAGAGTTGCAGCCATTTAAGAGCATGGGTGTATGGGAGAAGGGTGTATGCAGTGTTATCAGCTCTTAAAATTTTGATTGTGGCATTTGCTGTGCTTCTTACAACTCAGATTTCTAAAGGGAAGCTCAACAACCGAAATAGGCTAATACCTGCCATGCTGGCAGCTTCCTGACAAGGCACAACAAAATTGTGTTAGGTAGTGGTACTTCTTGTTACCTACTTGCGTCTGGGGAGGGGGGGGTACATTTTCCATGTGATAAAATGAAAAACTAAGCTTCCAATTAAGAAAATAACTTTCTAGTATATGGTGACAAGCCTAAAATCATGACAGAAATCCTTCTTAAAAGGTCAAAGTGAAGACAAAAGGAGTGGGATACCTAAACATCCACATTTAGGGTCACTTGGAGCGCGCTACACTATTGTGCTCAGCCTCCAGGTTGAGCAAGTCTCCTGAAATGCTATAGAATATCTGCCAACTCAATATGGCTGTCTCTGGTACTTTAAGATATCAGAAATGTTTTAACACCATGAACTAGTCTGTCTCAAACAGCTTCTGAGCCCTTTAGCCAACTTCTACCACATTTAATAGGTAGAAGCTCAAAGATAACTCAGTGCCTCTGAGTTTCATGGAAATAATTACCTGACCAAAGAGCTAGCCCCAAACCTGCATGCTGCGGAGGGAGAGGCAGTGGGGGTTCAGGCCTGGGGAGGTCCCTTCCCAGAGGTGGGCAGCTGGCCAGCCAGCGCTCGCAGGAGTCACAGCTGGCCACCCTGCCCCTGGACAGGGCTGGCCTGGGTACGGCTGGAGAAGAGAAATCTGTAGGGAATGAGGTTGTGTCAGTTTTGCTGCTTGCAAAGCAGCGTATTAGGGAGCGCAGTTAAGCATTCAAAATGATTAGCAAGGCTGGGTAGTAAATTCCTTTCATCATTTTGGCTGTCATCCTAAAATATGTGCTCTAGATTTACCACAGATTTGCTTGGTTTGGGCCAGGGAATTTCATTAAGTAACTCCTGCATCATGTGCTACACAAGGTTGCATTAAATGGTCCAGTGATCATTTCTATTCTTCTGTTTCAATGATCCTTTTCTGAAAAATAATGCTAGCAGAGTGAGGAAGAAAAACCAAGCATTGGTGTTTAGGAAGTACAAAGAGCCCAATCTATTTAACTACTGGGGCATTATTTTTTTTTAATTGAATAACAATTCCCGGGATTCATTGATCTTTACATTAGTTAGAGCATCCTACAAGAACAGAAACCATGATGGGGAGAGTGTGAGTAATGAGCTAGCAGCCTAGTGAATCATTTCCCCTAAAGCTTTGTATTTGTAGAGAGACAGATGGTGGGAGCTGTGAAGAGGGAGAGGGAGGAGAAAAGCCGTTTTTTGCAAACAACAAAAGTAGGGATAGAGGACAGCGAGAAAAGAAATAATCAGCAGGTAAGGCAGAAGAGGCTGAAAATGCACAGGCTGTTTCAAAACTAACGCATTAATGTTAAAATAGATTAGAGTTATGGGAAAATATAGGAAGGAAATTACAGGAAACGAGAGCTTTGTGGCCGAGAGGGGAAAAATTTACCAAGAGCAGACCTAAAAATATATTTGTAGTTGAACTCTTGAGTCAGTTATTAACTTTATGTGTACATAATGGGGAAGTAGCTGAAAGTATGCAAGTCTCCCTCCCGCAGGCTGGCAGTGCTGCCCAGCTGGAGCTGCCGAGCTGCAGGTACCCACAGAGGCAAAAGGCATCGCTTGAACGGCGACAGTAGCACCGGGGGTTTCTCTCACAGCACCTCTACATTTGCAAGGGCTGCCTGAGAGGGGAAATACACTGTTCCTAACATGGAAAATAAGAAGCAAAGCAAGAGAGTTACATACTCGACACTGGGATGAGTGCAGCGTTAAGACAGAGACAGAGATCACTGAAAAACAGCCTGCTCTGTGGGCTTGCCGAAATTCAGATGACATTAAAGCATATAAAGATTTTTTAATGCAAGACACCTGTGTGACAAAAATCATTGTAACGTTTTTATCCCACAGTTAATCTAGCTCGGCCTCTCCAGCGAGGGAAGTGTATGGCAGTTCTGGTACAAAGTTAATTCAATAAAGCCTTGCATGCAAGACATGAAATGCTGCCCTAAGAGCTCATTTTCTCCTGGTAGGCTCTTAACTGCCATCATTTGGTACCATTTAACAAAATAAAGCAGCAGACGTCCCTGCAGCCTCTCTGGGACCAGTAGCAAGGCAGATAACAAAGCTAGCTCATTAGAGCAGCCCCAGTGAAGGGCGCCTTGCTGGGAGCATGCCCTTCCCTCATCTCCAGCTGGTGACCAGGCTGCAGGTACCAGAGACCTGGGCATCTTAATAACAGCATCAGTCTGGGCCACAAACTTGGGCAGTGTGGTCAGTGGAGCTCCACAATGAGATGGAGGAAAAGGAACAATTGCCACCATTTCTCACACTTCTGGGTTGTCAGATTGGAGGCGCTGGTAAAGCTGAGGGGATACCTGGTCTTAAAAGGGAAGGGAGGGGAGAAAGGGGAGCTATGTGGCCTCACAGTGCAAAAGGTCTACTGTGGTAACAAAGGAAAACACCTCTCAGAGAGTTTCCTCACCCTCAGCGTGCAGAACAGGTGCACGTTATCTTCCAAAGCAAACATCTCTCTTGTTACGCTTTGGCTTTAATTTAACAGGTTCCTCCATGCCTGCACCTGTGGGAGTCTGCCACTGTTTAATGCATGTTTGGGAAACAGATCCTGCCTGGAAGGTCACGGTTTTCAGCAGGCTCCCCCTCCACCACCCTTTATCATGACGTTGCTGCAGGAAAGCACTCCCTTAATACCAGCTTTGCAGTACCGATGGGCTGGCGCTGCTCCTTCTCCCCCGTCCCCGACACAGGCCTTCTGAAGTTCAAGGCTGTCACACAGCACATCAGTATGGTTATAAATCTCCACTGTGTCATTTCTGCTTGAGCTGTGCCAATAGCTGCTCGTGCAGGTCCCCACAGCCAGCGCGAACTGCACAAACATCCCACAAAAGCCACTTGCAAAGCCCTTTCTGAGATGCCAGGCCTTCAGACACACACCTCTCCCACCATGTTTAATGCTATCATAATTAGTGGAGGAAGAACAATACCTATATTTGTGCGATCTTTGTACTAAAACAGTTATTGCTAACAATGAGAGGTGTTCTCTGGTCTGTGGGAGAAGCATGTCTGGAACGAGCAGAGGCATCCATCGCATGTCTGCTCTGAGCCACAGCCGCAGACGGGTTCTGGATGCTGCTGCCCACGCAGGCAAAGCCAAACCAGGCCCTGTGATGCCATCCTGCAGGATGCCAGCAGAGTAGCAGCCTCTCCAATGCCAGCTCCAAATTAAGCCAGGAGCAAGCTGGAAGAGCTCAGCCCCCACTCCTGCCTTTGCAGGCTCAGAGCCCTGCCTCAGCCTGATCACGGAGCCGTGCACAGACCACCAGCTGCGTGTCCCTGGCTGTGGCCAAGACCACTTGTAAACAAACAAAAAAACATCTGAAACTAAGTTTCTCAGCCTGACCAGATCTGCCAGCAAAGCTACTTTTCAAGGGCTCGCTGGTGTAGACAGGACCAGACAAATATAAATGCACGTATCTTCCATCGTGGCTCCGGGCACTGTACGCCGTTGTGCAGATCCATGCAAACTGGAAGAAATGCCACCAAGAGCAAAGGGAGGGTTTTTTTTGAAACACCCATTCTTCACTCAAAGGTATCAGGGACTTCTCCATTTTCCAGAGGGGGAGAGGTCAAGCACCTGCCTGCCCACCTAACCCTCCGGTCAGGGGAGCTTTGCAGCAACTTCTGCAGCCTCTGAGCCCATGAGGCTAACGGACAGATCCAGGGAATTTCAGGCAAAACATGGATGCACCCAGTGAGTGTAAATCCCTGCAGGACTGGCTGTTGTGGAAGGTGGCCCAAATCCTGCCAGGGAGTAGGTGACTTCCCAGCACCTAGTTTGCAGGTTGGGCAGATGAAGTCCTCTCTGTTGTATCGTATCAGTCTTCTAAGGGAGGGGAAAAGCATGCTGTGGGAAAGCCCCAGAGAACTACAGAAGTGTGGGTTTTCTGGGGCTGCAGAACAAGGTACTGTAACAGCAGACACTGGACAAAAACCAATGATTAAAACAGTTAATTAAAATTGATTTTAAAAAATCATGACCAGCACCACCTGCACTGAGCTCATTCTGGCTGCATTTCATTCTTTGGATTTTCCACTTTTTTTTCTTAAGGACCGTACCCTGAAAATGCTGTCTTGGGGGCTTTCTTCAAACCTACCTTCCTTTACTTGGGCTGACAGCCTTTACAACATGTCTATTCTGTTTTTCATCAGCTACCTCCACTGAAAATCTGCTAAATGTGATGCTTTATGACTGGCACGTTTGGCATTGCAACTCTCTCTTATTCGGGATTTCCAGCAAGCAGCAGGTGCTGCAGTCCACTGTTAAAAAGCCTGCAGTCTTCAAAGGAAGCAATTTAGTGAGAAAGACTTCTAAACAGATAACAATCCTGAGGATTGAGTTGAACAGCCCAGGAGCAGCGAGTGCATTAAACAGTCTTTCACCCCTAGGCTGGGAGAGAGAATTGAGCCCAGCTTGGCACTGACTAAACGCAGTCAGGTTAGTCTCTGGTAGCATCACTTCAGTTCTCAGTGGGAGTTGTGTGCATCTCGCTCACAGGTGTGAGTACACACGGCCAGATGCACACAACACCCGTCATGGTGTTCCTCCTAAGTCTTTCCTCCAAGCAGGTCGTGCAGAGACACTGAGATCCCGCCTCAGCATCAACAGCGGTTCCTGAATGACAAATTAACAGCACGCAGGGGACAACTGACCATTTCTCTTTATAGCACACTAAAGATATCCCTACCAACAATGATTCCAGATGCTCGGTGCTGCCTTTCCCCATGTACAGGGCAGTGGGTCAGGCACTGAAAAATCATTTGGAAAACATAAGTTTTATTCTCCACTTGATTACTGCATCGCTGCAGACAGCAGAAAGTTATCAACTCGCTCTGCTCCAGTCTCCTTACCTAAGAAGCTGAGACAATAGTAAACTGGCCACTCAGATAAAGTTATTGGAAACTAACTGATTAAAGCACTACATGCACACAAACGATATTTATTTTTATGGGTCCATTCTCCTTCCAGCCTTACGAGAGAGACACTTTTTGCTTGAAGCACCGGCTGTGTAGAAGCTGAAACAGCAGAAAGCCAGCAGTAATACTGTCCCAAAAGAGAGATGAAGGGGGGCTCTTTAAATAGGCCCAATAGAAGCCAAGAAGACAGACAGGGAGTATGATAAAGAAATGAGAAAGAGGAAGGGAATTATACTGTAATCAAACTGAAGGAAGTAGTAAAACTAACCAGTTAGCATAGATTCATCTTTTTCGTCTACATTCTTTATTTTAAAAGAGGTAAAATAATTTAGCATTTACTATTTTTAAAATGTAGAGGATAAAGACAGCAAAACAGTATTTTCCTCCAGGCTTTTGTGTCCTGTTTTAACTTATTGGTTGGCAATCAACCTACTAAAGCAGCACAGTCCCTCCTGGGTACACGGCCATACCGATGCCAATTTGGTACATCGGTGTATCAGCAGTCAAGAGACTGACGGCTGCATCAAGACAAGACAGCCAGGTACGAAGTACATGGAAAACAAAGACAAAGCATCACCATGTAACTTTTCCTGTAACACAATGAATGAAAACTGCACATCTCAAGCCCTCACATCTGCTGATTGATGCAGTCCAGACTCCTTGCTCACTCCAGGCTGGAGCTAATTACTCCCAGGAGTAATTAACAGGTTGAATATTAAAGCTCTGGGCTGGCTGGACTTTGGCATTGGAGAGACAGGTTTCACCGTTTCCTCGAGGCAGTGCCCGGACAATGGCATGAATTTTATGACCTGCTTCACTGCAGCTACGCTAGGGAAAAAGCATCATCCCCATCAAACCAGCTTGGGGGTTTTTGTTTCTGTATTTCTCAGTCCTGCACACTTCCCTGTTTTTAATGTCTTACAGAGTAGCTTGTCTTGAGCTGCCTGATGCTCATTGTCCCAGTGGCGGTTTCCAGTACAAAAAAAAAGGTTCATCTGGAGACTCACATCAGACTCAGCCTGTGCATCCCTACACAAAGTCAACATTCCCTGTGGTGTGACCTTGTACTGCCTTCCCACGAGCTTGGGAGGTGAAAGAAGAGGTGTAGCCAAGCAGCGCTACCATATGGAGGCAGGGTGGTGCTTGGGAAAATTATCCAGGGCATTTCTACATTAAGGTTTGTCCGAGCCCACACCTGTGGTGGCATCTAAACTGGTCTTTAGCAGAGATCAAGAAGGCAAGCCTTTACGAGATACTGTCTGTGAAATAGCATCAGTGAGAGAATCCAGTGAGTGCCAGAAAATCCGGTGTCACACTGCTTGTGACAGAGCTCAGTAAAACGAATGCCTTCAAGGAGGCAGAGCAGCTCTCGACCTACCTGCTCCCTACGACCAGAACTGTTCCTAGGTACATCACAGGGAAACACATTTTATCCTATCAGACGTACAGTGTACAAACACAGGTTGCAAATAGCACGTCTGTGAGCTCCTAGCTTGTCAGACACGTCTCAGCACCTCAAACCCTAGCACATGCTGGGATTTAGCAGGCTTTCAAGGCATTTTGCATCAGCCCAGATATTGGCTCTGCTACTACTATGCAGTATATGTGCTATCGCCCAGCTAAAAGCATGGTTTCAGTCCTGATTTCTCTTTTTTCTCACATGCTTTCATTAGTTAACCTCTAATCAAAAGAAGCAAGTGATTTCTCCTGTGTCGTCTGTATTTTACAACACTAGAGCCAGCTACGTAGATAGTTGCTCTGTGCCTAATGCTGAAAACCAGAAGGCTGTTCTTACGAAGAGCTTACAGTCTGACTCTATCTGGGATTTGAGTGGCTAACTAAAATCCTTTGCAAATTATCTGTCGCTTCTTTGTAAGCCCTGCTTCCTTTCTTTACATCTGAATTTGGACTGGGGATAATGAACTTCCTGTATCATAGACCGGGATACAAGGAAACTCATTGTACACTCACCAAGGAAGAGTATATCAGTAAGTAGCTTATAAGGCAGCTCTGAAGGGTCTTGTTAGAATGACTTATTCTCCGAGTTTCAGTGGTTTGATTAAGTGGATCATGTGATAAACACTTATAATGAACTTCTTCAGATGCTGCCAGGGGAAACCCAGCAGATAAAATGCTGAATCCCACGGCATTGCTCTCTGCATAACAAACTGATTACAAAGACGGAAAAATCATGCAATTCACTGGCTGCTTCTCCTACTCAGGACCGCACAACAGTGTTATACAATTTTCTCTCTGCTGCCCCAAATTAAAATACCCTTGCTACTAAATCCAGTTCAAACCAGTGCAATTTTCCTCCTACAACTCACCAGGCAGATTACAGCTAAATGTAACCACTTGCAAGCAAGTCTAGTTGTGCTTCTGAGTGATTTCTTATTAAAGAAACAAAATAAAACAAACCAAAAAAACTGCAATCAAACAACTCATGAGTAACACATGCTAGTTTGATTTGTTCAAAAAATAAAAATCTAAGTCAACCTGAATCACCACAGGGTAAACCTCATTTCATTGGCAACAGTGAGAGAGATCAAAGAGCAGCCCACGTTCAAGAGCTTCTCGTGCAGTTCTGGCCAATACCTGTAGGACCAATGACCAGGGTACGATACCAGCACTTGCAATGCTCTCTCCTCACTCCCGGTTAGTGGCTCGTTGTTTCTCCTTCTCCGCGGCACAGCCTCTTGTCTTTATCCCACTTTCCCAACTTGTTTCCACATAACCAAGCTACAGTGCTTCTGCAAAAGGCATCCTGGCTCAGGGACGAAGCAGGGGATGTACTTGTTCCTGCCCCGTCAGTTGGCATAAATGATGGTGCCGCTTCCCCAAGGCCCGTGCTGTATCCCTGACTCAGGTGTCAGCTGTAGCACGTGGGATGGATGGGGTGCCTTTAAGAAAGTCTTCTTCAGGTCCCGGGACTGAGATGATGGAAAGACCCCAATAGCCTCTGCTCGCTGAGTAGCAATACCCATGTGCTCCTGCTACCAATGGGCAATAGCTGTTTGCAGCAGGACACGCGTGTTGGGCCGGTCCCAATACCCGATTAAAATATCTGTAAAGGCTCTGCTACGCAGAAAAGGGCTAGGAGCTCTGCTGGCACTTTCAGGTGTCAGGGTACAGGGGGCAACCATTTCAGCTAGGTACGGTACTGCTGTCAGTGAGCATGTGGAGAAATACACAGGTGCTGGGCTCTAAGTGAGGTAATTGGTTTTACTTGGGACCCTTAATTCAGCAAAGGGGCAGTAGGGGCATGGATAACGCCCTTCCTTTTAGCAACCTACTGAGCACTGGGTTTCCCCCAGTCCAGATTCCAAACCTTACAAAGTTGTAGCCGAGAGGGCAGAAGCTGCAAAGCCAGCCTCCGGTAACGCCTGTCCTCAGGCTACCTCACTCCATATCATCCCACTGAGTAATCAGCTCTTTAGGGTCACTGGGTGAATCACCTTAAGAGGGAATTGCTTTGGGAGTTCGGTTGTCAGGAGAAACAAGAGGGTACAGGGTGGTAAACGGCATGTCACCTCAGCAGCTCTGTCCTGCACATCCCCAGTAGGTCTGACATCTGTCAATGACGCACAGTGGAACCAACTGGCAGTGCTAATTCCTCTACCACACTTACAGCCCTTGCATTTCCCTCCCGCTCTGCAGCTGCACTGCATAAGGCAAGAGTGCCCAGCCTGGCCCAGAAGAGGTGCAACCCCTTGTGCATCAACACTAGAAAGCCTGTATGGCCACACGGCTGCTTTTGCACAGCACTGAGGAGAACGATCTTGGTTATGGCTGGCACCTCACTGTGCTCTCCACTCCAATGGCTTCTCATACACAGGAACGCCCCACGTCGCCTGTCCGTTGTACCGAGCAGCATTATACCAGCTCACTGACTACCAGTGTATTAAACCACGAGACGTGCGCAGACAGGCAGACAACCTTGCAAGTGAGGTCCTGTGCTTGCAGTTTACATGGACACTAGAGCTGGCCCAGAGGCAAGCCTAGGGGCATATTTGAAGTACAAGACCGACGTATTTAAATGCTACGTGGGATGACAGGCTCACCACACCTAGTGCAGCTGTTATGGAGAGACCTAGGGATGAAACATTTGCCAGATGAAGAACACATGTATGAATACCAAACTGACTTGTCAAATGAATCAGAGCATCAGAGAGGGTGGGGGGAGACGCCTTGGTCCCTGGTTTGACCCATCAGAATAGTTATCTATCAGTTCTGTTTTGAGGAACGGTCCAGTGGTTATGGCATCTCACAGAAGTCCTAGGGGATGGTAAAAACTGTTTTTTTCAAGCAGCCAACCTGTAAATACAACTGCAGTCTAAAATGTACATCAAGCTTTGTATATCAGCTTTCCTATGCACTGCTACTAGCCATTAAGTTTTCCCAGGTCATGTTATTTTTCAATTAATGGGATTGCACAGGTGTAATCAAAGGGATAATATGATACCAATCAGCTCTCAACAGCTGTGATGGCATCTGAGAAAGAGGGTCTTATCTTGATCTATTTTACAGCCAAAGGGAATTCATGCATCTCATAGTGAGAAAAAAGGTATCTTTAAACCATACTTTCTATGCAATCAGTAAGAATCAATAACAATAACAATACTGCTATTAGACTCAGTCATCAGAGAACAATGGAATTTTAATTCTGCAAACCAAGTGAAAATTTGCTCTTTAAATTATTTAAATTATTATCCAGACTCCTGGAAATGTTGGTTCCTTGTCCTTAATCACATTTTGGTATTTTGAACTGAATATACTCCCCCAAAGCATTCTCTTCAATTCTACTTGCAAGTTCAGTATTTCAGGTTATTATGGATGTTGGACATGAAAGGATATTTCTCCCCCACTTCACACTTAAAACAATTCAGGTAAAAATCATTGAATTCTAGGAAGCAAGTAAAAAGAAAAAAGCCAGCATGGTTTTTATGTTAAATCTGCGTGTCCCAAGCTCTGTGTGCCTGGTTTTAAGAAACTGAACCCCTCGAATCCCCCAAGAACTAAAGGAATCTTTTGAAAACACGAGGCATACTGAGGCTAAGTATTCCAAATAGAAAATCATGCTACAGTACTTCATTTTTCACTCACCTAGCACCACATAATCCTATTACAAAAGTCTATTGTGAGACTTTCATATTTAAATATTTACCAGCCAAAGTGCATCAGTGAGCATTAAGTAACATTTCTTTCTGACTTACTAATCTTTATTGTGTCTCTCCCTTCTATATGGTGAAACAGATAAAGGTGTTCACAGTTTAAACCACGGACGCTAACCTACGCACGATCTAGTCTGAAATCTTGAATTAGATCAATTTGGAGTACCATTCGGTAGCTGCTTTTTTACTACTCTCATACTTGTATGTATTAAATATCATCCACAGATTTCCTGTGTAGGCCTGTCCCCAGGGACTGAAAACCTGGTGTACACAACTCATAAATAAAGCTAGTGAGACATGAGCAAGAAAAAGCATAGCATACTTCTGGGAATCACTCCAGGAAAATAAATATGCAAGATGGCACATCACCCTACACAAAGCTGGCAAAGGTAAAATAACATTTGGGTTTGATCATTACAGAAAATAAAATAATTCCGTGTTCATATGTACATGCTGGTTTTCCACTGAAACAAAAGGGCAAAGGTAAGACCGAAGTTTGACTCACAAGGAAACAAACCTGTGGGTTAACAGTTGTAGCTTATTTAAATGAATTGGGGGATCAAGTCTGAATTTGACCCCTAGCTTTCAGAAGGCCCGTGAATTCTCTAGAAATGACCACCATAATTTGTTTCCTACCTTTGCATTTCACGACTCTTTCAATGGCATATGCTTGCTTTTAAGAGCCTATCTAAATTCTAGGTATACCTTTCCCTCAAAAGTCACAATGCACGACCCTCTACAGAACGAAAGAGGAACAATTGTCTTGCTTTCCTGTAATGGGTTTGTATGAACACACCCTCCTGTCTCCATCTGTGCTTTACTCTTTTTTTTCTTGAAAGCAGGATATTACATTTACTGGCATTGACTCTTTCCTCAGAGCTTATTCTTTTGCTCCGCTTCTGCTCTGCTCTGCTCTCATTTTCCCAGTCTTTTCCACTTTTTTATACAGTCTCCTGGATCCTTATTTTCCTATCAGGCTTTGCACTATCTAGTCCCCAGTTTTGTTTACTGGTGTTATTTATGTGACATTGAAAAGCTCAAGCCACTGTATATAAGGTATGACAACAATATGATTGCACAGAAAAGCTCATTATTTAAGGGATGAATTGGCAGAAGAGACATCCTGCAACTCTGCAGATTGTAGACAGATGTCTACCTGTGTTTTCCTTGGCTGCAATTTGGAAATGTACAGAATTCTTCGAGAGCAAATGTCATGTGTTCTTGACACTTTCTATTTCGTTGTGGATTGGCCCATATTTTTGCTTTTAGGGATGAATGCTTACTGTTGGCTTATAATTGTTTGCCTGGTGATGTTTATTGGTAATTTTGCTTGGGTTCTTAAATATTGTACATGACAGTAGAATTGCACACTTCCTGGGCAGATATAGCTTTAAAACAAGCTATTTATTGGTGACACATTTCATTAGAAAATTTTAAAATTTGGAGTTCAAGAATAATATCTTAAAAGTAGCAACTTACGCTATTCCAAATGGGTTTTGTTCAGGTACTCTTACTGTTGATTTGTCTGTGGGTTTTAAAATTGCTTTATACTTTGTATGATTGAACATCTTTATACTATCAGATATCGCTACTTTCACTGCACAAAGAACTGTAGGAAAGCTTTTCGTGCCTTTGACGGAATGAAGTCACTTACGGTATAGTACCAGGAGTTCAATGAGAGGTATATATGCGTATCTGCTGGAGTTGCACATTTGCTTATGGGACTGTGGGACCTGATATACCTATGTAACACATGCAAGCCTCAAGGCTCCTTGAGATTTTAATTTGGGCACCAGCACACTCAGTGCACCTTATGTGCATGAGAATCCCAAGCGTGCAGGAGTATAACAAAAAGGGAATGGGGGCTGTATGGGATATGCACACATCCAGCACTGATCAATTGCTGATAGGTAATTCATTTTCTGTTCTCATGGCAGTTATCTGCATGCAATATATATCCATATTTCCACTACAGTGTACTCAATAGCAATCATTAGTTTCTTCCATGGCAGACTGAGATTCTTGGGAGGCTGTGGTTGGAAAAATGCTTTATGTAGTATCCCATCAAGAGTTGTTAATATATTCTACGTAACATCTGTTGAATTGGGAAGACAGAGCTTCAGGTTGATGCTCTGTAGATGTCTAAGATAAATAATCTTCTTGGTGAAATTGCCAGCACAGATGCTGCTCTGACATCTTATGATTTAACGGTTTACCTGAAACTGCCGCAACAATCTTAAAACAGACTTGCAGTCTGGAATGTAACTAGGTAGGAAAAGTCAGGTAAGTCTCTTAAAATGCTTCACTTTTTGCAGCTAACAGGGTACCAGTTACATCCCAAGTATGGAAAGATGACTCTGTCTCCAGAAACATGTGGTTTGAAGGAAGAATACAGAAATATGAATTTTCTAGTTCAGATAGAGCGCCATAACCACCATTGGCAGAAATTAGAGGATTCCCTTAAGTGCTCTGTATCCATTTAGAGGAGAGGGATCAGCTGTACTTCCCCCTTACTCTTGTCACTGAAGTGATGGCCTCCAGGAGGTCACCCTAGCTGACAAAAGTCATCAAGGACAGATTTTTTATCAAGGATAGGGACTTCTGGGAGCCGATGGGTCCAGACACAGGTTCCAGTCCGAGGTGGGAGAACTAGCACATTTACCTCAGTTGGACCCTTCGAGAACCACAATTCAGTGAGATGGGAGAATCCACTGATGCAAGTTCAACTTCTTTCAGCGTTTCAGGATTGACCACTGCTCTAAAGCCAGAAGATAGTTTAAAACATCATGTAGCAATTTGTCAAATGTACTCAAGATATTTCATAGCTCTAGGAGGAAAACCTCATTTCCTTTGCCAATTAAATTTGCCTCAAAGAGCTCTTCTGACCATTGATCAAGACTGACTGAAAAGCAGCACTTCCTACTCTTAACAGCCATCCAGCATGCAGGCTAAGAGAGGGAACAACTTTAAGTACAGATATCAAACCACTCCTTTGTTCTGTGGCTCCAAATGCAGGAAGTCCATAAATTCTGCAGATATTCTATTCAGGATGTCTGGAAACCAGGACTCTTTTGACAAGTGGAGATTAAAAAGGATCATTTTGCTGAGTCTTACTTGATTTTGCCAAGTAATCTGGGCATTAGAAGGACTGACAGGTAAGTATTAAAAAAAAAAAGTATAAAAAAGGAAACAGCTATCCCTGGAACACAGAAATCATTGTCTTGTTGACTTGTCCTGTGAAGACATCCATTCAGGAAAACTCTATTTTGAGAAGACGCCTTCAAATGTTTTTTATTTCCTGTTTGTGTTTTGAAGAGGAGGGTCTGCTGAAATCTTTTACCCAGCTATTCTGCAAACTAGGCACAACACAAAATAGGAGATTTTATGCAAGTGCCATAATTTCATTTCTTCCTGGCACGGAGAGTAATGCCACATTCTCACACTACTGACATGATGCCATATAAGAAGATTGCTAACAATCATGAGGCCTTTTCTGTTTTAGATATTTGTCCACTGGAAACTGGTTTAAGGGTCTGACTTAACTGTAAAACATCAGATGACAATAACTTTCTGTAATGACTTGTGTGGTGTCAAGATCTAACCTATATCCTGTGAGTTATCCATTTCCTACAGGAAATTCATCTTTGCACTACCATATAACAGAATAGCAACCACCTATTCTGCACTGAAATATTTATCTGCTTTCTAGTGTTTCAGTCTAGCAAGCATAATTCCCCTAAATCGATGGGGGAGTAAAATGAGAGGTAAGGTTTCTGTGGTTTAAGGATGTCAAAGGGAAGTTCAATGTATGATTCAAAAGCAAACTTCCTTGTGACAATGTGCAAATGGATGGGTTTCTGTAGCTCACTGCCTTCAACAAGAAAAAAAAAAAATGAGGTATGAATTGATTTGTATTTGTGAAATACTCAGCTTATCTTTCCTGCTTGACTTGTAAGAAACTGCATGATGCATTTTGGATTTGTTTTTTAATCCTCAGTATTTGGAAGCTCCATCTCCCAGGCTAAATGAGACCACCACAGCTATGACTACACTGTAACGGAATAAAAAGTGTCCTTTGGACCAGAACTAAGCATGGTATAATCTCTACCCCCTCTCCCCAAGTCCTATCCATTCCAGATACATTATGGCAGCAAGGACCACCAGCAGACTGCTTGTGAGCATTAGCATGCTAATGTACTAACCCACCAAACTCACTCAGATACCCAGGTGCCAACATCCTCTAAAGAAAAGGTGATGTGCCCGTATCTCAGCTCAGTCCTGTATGTTTGCAGTATAAAATGCAGGTAAGTGTGATTTTCACCAAGGTTTCTGGTCTGCTTTCATTGGAGCACAGATCAAGGTCTTAAGTGATTATGCAAATGTAGTAATTATGTAAATCTAGAAGACTTATGACAATTGGAATTAAGGCTGAGAATGTAAATGTGGACCTTGCTATCTTGCATTTGGTGACAGAAGTCCTATTTTTCTGAAAATGTAACACATGAAAACCTCAATTCCAACAAAAATCTTTACTAACAAATCAGGTTGATGGGCAGTAGTATAAAGGTAAAGTATAATTTGTTATTTACAGTTTTCAAAGTCATATACAAATCCCCA
This sequence comes from Burhinus bistriatus, assembly GCA_013397275.1. Lineage (NCBI taxonomy): Eukaryota > Metazoa > Chordata > Aves > Charadriiformes > Burhinidae > Burhinus > Burhinus bistriatus. Next base: position 384,504 of record VYXH01004970.1, on the reverse strand, counting down.
TGTTCTGTGTGCTAAACTCTTATGCCCCATACATATGTTGTTTGTTTTATTAGACTACATGTGAATGAAGAGAACAGCTGTGACCTCTCTTTCTACTTTGAAAGGGCTCTGACAAAAAAACAAACAAATCCTCTTTAAGGAAAAAATTATTAATTTGAATTCATTCATTCTGCACGCGTAAGGACCCACAGAATTAGTCCACGTTTTCATTACTTTCAAAATTAACAGTGAAAAGGCAGCTAAGGTAGAATTGCACATCTGTTCGCATTCAGTTTTGGAGCTCTCTCTTAACATTTCGGTTATACTGCATAGTTCACCACCGCTGTTTTCTAACCTAGAACCAGGCACATTGTAAACTGATACGACGTTCACGTAAGCCTCTACCTGGACTGAAACCATGAGTTCAAGTTACACCATCTCCTCTTTGTGCAACCTTCGGTTACCTAAAATAGGCAATTAAAATTATTTTTCTCTTTCCATATATAATTTTAACAATTCTTTGTTGGATTGTCTGTGATTTTTTTAAGTGTAATTGTTAAGAGATACACGTATTTAGCTTATTTTAATAAATTCACTAAAATTACTGTATCTGCAATGCAAGTTTATGTTGCTTTTATTACACCAAATTATTCGTTCCAACAAAAAACAGATAAAGGTATACAAAAACTGGGTGTGCATAGCCCATTGTTAAACTAAAGCAAAGCCCTATATAGTCTTATAAAGATTTAGCTTAAGTTGGTAAAGGAAATAGTTAATCGATATAAGTTTTGAATGCAACTAAAACATAATGATACACATATTTCACTGTTCAGCCCTCACAGCAATTATCGATCATCCCTTCTCTAGGCCTCCTGGACTGCACGCACTCCTTTTTTCCCCCAGAAAATACAGATCTTCAAATGCAAGCACAAGTAATGGGAATACAACAACAAAACAACAAAAAAAAGGCCTCTGAACTCAGCTGGAGAAGGAGGCTGCTGCCTTCCCATCAACAAGATGGCGTTGATCAGCTTGCCTTTCTGTGACGCAGCTGCTCGCAGCTTCTGCTAAGCTGCGTACTCAGTGCTGGACGTGGAAGAGAGAAGATACGGGTGCTTGGACAGGAGTCTGAAGCAGGGAATATTGTAGTTCATATTATGGTGGGGAGGGAGGTAAGGAAGCAAAATGCAACCAAACAACTGATTTGTGACTCACTGACACGGTATATTTTCTTCGCCTTGTTCTTGGCCTGTGCAAGTTTGATGATCTCGGTCTTTTGGTCTTCTTCCACATACTCCCACTGCTGTCTAAGCTTTCCCATGTGTCAAATGACCCAAATGTTTCTCCTCCACTGCCTGTCTTCCAATTTGAGTGAGCTAAATCTGAGATTAACAGGAAGGAGGTACATGAAGAGTGTGCATTTTCAGTAACAAATCCTGCAGCTCATTGAAAACTAAGTATTAATGAAAATATTTTTAACATTTAGGTAGTAGAAGAGATTGATTTGGCATCTACTAATTTTGTTAATTTTCATATGTAATCATATTTAAAGAAATTGAAATTATATGATGAATTACCGAAGTCTGTTACAGAATCTCTCATTTTTAAGACTGGAGTAACAGAAAATTTGTTCATGCTTGCTGTATCACTGCCTGAAGAGACAAAGGAACAGGCAAAGAAAGCAAGCAGAACATAGCTGTAGCTGGCTGTGCTCATGTAATCCAAATATTTAATAGCCAAATGTTCCTAACAATAAATAAGCAATAATAATCTATTCTGTGTCAAAGGATATATTTGAACTCCCTGGGCAAGTTTTGGCGTAAGCTTATGAGGCATGTGGTAGTTGAAAGGAAATGCACAAATAAAAGACAAACATCTTCTGAATTATTTTGCCAACAAAGGGGAGGGGAGGGAGCAGGAATGACCTACACTGTTCTGTACTTTGTTCTTGAAACAAGCCGAGTAACTTCCCCCGAAGCACACACCGTGAACTGCACAGCTCGTGACAAGGTACCAGGCCTGGCCAGATACCCACATGAGCTCAGCGTGCCCGCTTGGAGCCCCGTAATGTCAGCAGGCACGTTAGCTTAACGCTCAAAGGAGTGACAAGAATGTATTTATCCAGCCATGAGGAAAGTACAGTAAATCTCTCCATGTCATTTTCCCTCGTGTTCTTCAAACAGTTACATAAAGCCAACCCACATTTCCCTCTTACTATGTGGCAAATATAATCCTCTCCCTTAAAAAAACCAAAAAAACCCCCCCCCCAAAACTCTGAATCTGAAATAACGTTAAATAATTTGCAGGAATGATTAATAGTTCTGCTGACTGGTAAAAATCTGGTTAGAGCAGCTAGGGTATAATGGCTTTTTAGGAGCAGGATAAAGTTTATTTGATTCTCTGTAACTGAGTGTCCTCAGTTGAACTTACCAGCCCTTTGCTGTGCAAGGATTATAATTCACGCTGCAGTTGGATCAGCATCCATTTCTATTTTTAGTGCAGATCTTGCTCCTTATTTAGTCCTGATTGCATAGCCAGAACTGCATTCTCAGCAGCTCAGTGAAAAGCCTGCCCGTTCCATTTTACAACTTTTCCAGACAAAAAGATGGGAAGCCTGTAGCTTTCCAAACAGTCTTATTTTAGGAGCTTGCAATACGATACAGTCCAAAACCCAAGGGCCGCATGAATCCCTGCTGAAATACTATTGACTTCCCTGGAGTTTTACACAGCAAGAATTTGGCTGCTTCTAAGTTAACCAGGATATTTAAATAAAAACCAAAAAAAAACCCCAAAACCAACAACAAACCACAAAACCTTTTTCACCTTAAATACTTAAAAGACATTTATTGAAACAGTAATACACATCTGGACCAAATTCTCCAGAAAACATTTTATCCTCCTTAGATTCATAGTTTATAAATCCAATTCATGGAGGCAACTACTAGCCAAAAAAGAAATAAACAAGGAAAAATGGAAAATGTTGGTTTTCAAGAATCTCTTAGCAGGGATGACCACACAGAAGTAATTTTCTGCCACTCAATTAAAACCAGAAGAACATTTTTGGTTTTGAACAAAGTTTTCCCAGTACAGCAAGGAGTTGCTGTAATTCTGTCAGAATCAGCTACAATGCTTCACCTTCGCTCCCGGGATTTGTTTCTGGAACATCTCCTTAGTAAGTTATATTTCCATGTGTTGCACTTAAGTGCATGACTAAATACCAAGATCAAGATGATCAAGGCCATTGTGAGGCTATAAACACATAAAATGTAAAAAAACTACACTGATAATATATGTAAAATACATTTCTATCTACACGTACTGAAATACCTTGTCAGTAATGGATCTTATTTCCATGCGTGAAGACACTTTGCATCTTACTATGCATTGAAACTACACATACCTCCAAACAGGTCTTTTATTCCTAACCCAAGACAGTCATATCCTCGCATGCACAGATCTCTTCTTAGACGTAATCCTAAACCCTTGCTCTCCCAACCTGCCATAAATTGCTAAGGAATTGTTATGCTGGTCAGGCAGTGATCACTGCATTCAGCCATCTTTATTGCACATGTAAGGATATCCAGCACTCCTCCCGCAGTGGAGAGATTGATTGCAGACGGAAATTTCCCTCAACTGCCTGTTTTCAGGCCGTTGACTAGCCCTTTTATGCCACACTGAGAACACAAAGGCAGATTTAAAAGAAAATTAACTGGAGGAGTGAAGAATTAAAATCAGTGAAGGGAAGGATGGACTAATACATTCTCATTGTAAATTCAGTAATTTAATTAGCCCTCAGTCAAACACTGGACAAATTACAAAGCCAATACAAAACAGAAGGGCCATAAAATTATGTATTCAGCAGGTCTGAATTTGCATATTCTGTTTCCCAAATATCCTATTAATTCTGTGGAAATGGAGGGTATTTCAAATACATGAAGTCAAGTTCTATATCTTGATTTAAATGACACAGCGCTTGAGAGAGAGCAGCTGAATGCCAGGAGAAGTACTCAAGATCACTATCTCAAAGGCAGGAGGTTAGAAACTGAAAGGACTGGAAGTTACTAACTGAAAATAAAAGACCCAAGTACTTGAAAGCCTATTCATCCTAGCTGCTACCAGGAACTTTGTACCCTTGTACCCTAAATGGAGACTACTGAAATTTGTGTATTTGGGATATGGAGTGTCTTGGCTGGGCTTCTCAATGTGACACAAACTTGAAACTCTAACACGTTTAGAAAAATATAATAAAAAAATACTGCACCGAGGTGCCAATGTTTAAATCAGGGCAATGGAATCATGATGTGTGTGCCTATAAATTAGAACAAAAATTTAAGCATGACCATTCTAACACAAAAGTATTTAAGAACAGAGCTTTACTCTCAAAGAGCCATGAAGACCACTCAGATTTTTTTTCAAGATTACACTGAAAGAGACTGAACTGCACGTGAAATCCTTCAGAAAGTGCCTAAAAATATAACATAGCCAGAGACTATGCTAACTTCCTTTGAGCCCTTTTCAAGAAGGGGCTTTTGAGTTGATCCATGGCAGAGGAGCCCAAGAAGCTGATGCTGAGTTGAAAGGGGTCAAGAAATAGCATGGAAGTCTCTATACCCTTACGAGAATATGCCATGTTCCAGGAAGGTTTGCAGAAATCTTCCACAGGGACACTCTGTATCTAAGAATAAGACTTAGAGAAAACACCTTAAGGAATCATGACAAGATTTTCTCTAGCAAGACCCTGGCATGGACTTACTTATGAAACACCATAGTAAGAGTGTAAAAAGTATCTATTTGCCCACAACTACATTCTGGACATAATTTTTAATAATAAAAGTGACTGTTGAATCCATTTGGACAAAATACTGATCTAAGTGTACATAGCTTTGTTTGTAATTCAACACTATAAAGAGTCCCCTAACAAATGATGAGTATTTTGTGTCTGATGTAATAACTATTTCTGTGTTTTCAGTTAGGAGTGACCAGTTCTGTGTTTTGAGTTAGGAAATGTGCATAACATTAAAATAAAATTACTCAAGTGCCATTTTAAATCAAAATGAACTAGGTCACTTTGAAGTCAGCTTTGAAGGACAGTTTTGTTGGTTTTGGTTTTCTTTTTTTTTTTAAATGAGAGCATGAGTCTGTTCCCTCAGCACCACTTAATCACTGGTAACTTTCATGAAGAGCAAACAAAAGACCTCTTTTATTTATCCATTATGTTCTTAAGAGGTGAGAACAGCTTGATGCAAATGAAAATCATTAAAGCATTCTGCACTACCATTAACTGTTTGAATATCTGTCTATGCAAATACAGCACATAACCCAGTGAAACTGCAGCCTCATAACCTTCTGCATTGAAAATCTATGCCTTATGATTCTCTTAACTCAACAGTTAAAATACTCTCTATGACATGCCTTGGTTTGGATAGTCATCACACAGAAACACATTCAGTTTCAGATATCCCTCCACCCTGACTGGGCAAGGGGTAACACCATAGATAGCTGATCTGTAACAGTGCTACAGCATGAATAATAAGCTAAAATGTGATTGACCAGATCTGATCCTGCATGCAATTACACCCATAACTTCACTCAAATGAGTAGTTCCATTTAAGACACAATGAACATATAATAATGCAAAATCATAAGTGGTTTGTAGGATTAGAGGCCCAATTAGATATAAAACCTACTGACCTAATTCTTCAGAACTTTGTCCTTTGTGTAGCCATTTATGCCCACCCAAAAGGCACACAGAACACTGCTATTCTCTCTCACCACTCGACTGACAAAGATGGGTGACTGTATGGAACTAGAGAGTTTAGTCCTCCAACAGCAGTACCTAGCAACAGAAATGCACCAGAACTCCTACATTCTTAATAGCCTGAACCAGAGACATACCTATGATAGCTCAGACAGCAGGTTACAGAAGGCCATTTATTGCTGTTCAGTCTGTCTCTCTCCTTAGTGAAATTTAGGTCATTCATCAGGCACAAATTTACATTTGCTGCCTCACAGCTTTTCTAGAACTAAGTCTTGGCAGAGGTTAAGGATATCTCCCCCTCCTTTCACAGAATGACAGGGGTTGGAAGGGACCTCTGGAAATCATCTAGTCCAACACCCCTGCCAGAGCAGGGTCACCTAGAGCAGGTGGCACAGGATGGCGTCCAGGCAGCCTGTTCCAGTGCTCCGACACCCTCAAAGGAAAGAAGTTCCTCCTCATGTTTCACAGAAANTTGGCCACAAGGGCACATTGCTGGCTCATGGTCATCCTGTTGTCCACCAGGACTCCCAGGTCCCTTTCCCCAGAGCTGCTTTCCAGCAGGTCAGCCCCTAACCTGTACTGGTGCATGGGGTTACTCCTCCCCAGGTGCAGTACCCTACACTTGCCTTTGTTGAACTTCATTAGGTTTCTCTCTGCCCAACCCTCCAGCCTGTCCAGGTCATGCTGAATGGAAGCACAGCCTTCCAGTGTGTCAGCCACCCCTCCCAGTTTTGTGTCATCACATTTGGGACACGTACCTTTGTTGCATACTCTTACGTAGCAGCACAGCGGTTAGGACACTGCATTATTCAATAGCAGCTGAAGAGGAAATAGTAGATTGGATTCTAGGCCTTCCATTGCTTGAAGGACACCAAACCTGTCTCCTGTCTCCTAGAAGAGTGCCCCTATCAGCAGGTGGTTGCATGTGAAACACCTCTTACCTCCAGCTTGGGCTTTGTCAATCAGTACTGAGGAATGGAAGACTTAGAGGCCAAAAAGAATGAGGAAGCTTTACTCTCCTAGGCCTGCTTATGTTTTTTCATTAAAGAGTAATTATATAGCTCACATACACAGTGCAGAAACTAAGGACTCTTAAGCAAGTGCCCTTATTACTCATTTATTTGGAAGTAATTAATGTATTTGAAGAACTTAGAAAAGAAATCAACCGGTGGAACCAAACACCCCTACAAGTCTTGTTCTGAATTTGGCAAACTGGTACATTATAAAAGCCTTATCTGAGACACTGCTGCTCTGCCTACATTGTTTAGTAAAATGGTACCAAGGAATAAGCCTGAACACCAGGCTGCTCATCACCCACGCTGTTAAGCTGCTAGCATGCTGTGTGGCAGTTCAGGCCCATAACAACTAGAACCGACTGAAACTGTGCTACCACACTGCTCAGGGGACAGCTTCTGGAGGCAGAGGGACACAGCAGTCTCTCTATCCCTATCCCTTTTTTATTTCACAGTATAGATGTTATACATGGTAAGGAATATTACAAAGAAGCCAACGAGGAAATTATGCGTTCTACTGTCACAGTACAGTTTATGCCAAATCATTTGGCATTTTTAAACCTTTGAAGTAGCAGTGTTATCATTTTATACATGATTAAATTAAAATAACCTTAAAAAGTTAGGGACATAGAAACAAATTATGCTAACAAGAATACAACATTTACAGGAACATTGTGCCTGTAACATGCTCATTCATCTCCTTTTCTGTTACAACATAAGAAGTAAAGGACATATTTCCAGGTAGTGCAGTTTATTCCTTTTGGCAACTACTGCTGTATTTTCTCTGTATCTGAGCGAAATTTACGTCTAAACAGAGCTATATAATTTAAAAAACCCTAATACTTTCAGAGTGTGATAAAAGATAAGGCTACTCTGGATAAGCTTGAAAAACATGGATGCTGTTGATTTCTTTTGTTCAAAATAAGCAATTTCTGAAGTACCGCAGGCAAAAAGCAATTCTGTGCCAGTCAGGAAAAGAATAAATTAGGGAACTGACTAGTAAGCTCATGCTGGAGAGATAAACTTAGGTTACTAGTAGTGAAATCTTTATCAGAAAACAGGTTTAAAAAGCTGCAGCTAGAACATGTATTTTTTTCCTCCAACAACTAAGAAAAGGTGGAGATTTTTTGGTACGAAATTCAATTTCCTTTTCAAACAAACAGACATTAAAAAACCCTTACAGAGATTTAAAAAGCTTATTCATTACAATACAAAAATACAGTCTGGTTTTTAATGTGTACCTAAAGATTCACCCAGAATCGCCGCCATAACTGCTATCTTTAGACAATGATGAAGAAAAACAATCAGGGGGTGCAGAAAAGGCATTGTCTAATGAAAGACATACCCACTTTTTTCAAAGCACAAAGAGGTCTTGGCACTGACAATTGTTGTTTCGAATGTCCAGTCCTAATGCCTTATTTCAGAATGCTACAGTTTTGCAGACAAGCCCACAACTACATTTGATTTACTGACTGATTCTCTTCTGTTTCCTTTTAAAGATAAAGAATGTGTTTAAAGCTGAGTGTGAGAATGTGATCACTTCTTGGAAAGCTCTCTTCCCTCTCTGAACAATCTGAGACTCTTTCAAAGTTATTTTTACAGCATGATCATTTCCTATTTTTCCCTGCGTATTAGTACTTCCACTCAACAATTATTTCCTTTGAAAAAAGTATGGCCCTAATGCAAACACATCACTTAAGTTCTAGGGAAAAAAAAAAAAAGGTCAAAAGCCTAAGTCCTGCTTTCAGAAAAACAGCTACACAAAATACTGTCTCCACAAAATAGCTTAAAAAGTAGCATAGGAAAAGGAAGGTGGAGGTGCAGTGGGTGGGGAGACTGGAATATGGCATAGTACGTAATACTTTACAGATTCTGGGAGCAGTGATGTTTAATCTTATTAGCCAAGCCATCAGGTTCCTACTTCTGGAGGAAAACAAGTATCACTGATTTTCTCACTAAAGCAGCTGCAAGATTACTCAAGAGACAGCAGGAAACACGCACCATATTATAACAGAATCCAGTCTCAGTCACTTAACTGCACAGCTTCCAGACAGAATGTATCCAATTTTCATACTTGCTAGGTCCATAAGCCAATTTTCCTCCCAAGAATCATGGTGTCTTTCCTTTCAATCTTTCCTAACTTCAATTAACATATCACATCAGATTAGCAGATGTGCTCTATAAATTTGCTTTCTTCACAAGTTTGTATCTCCAACTGTACCCATCTCACGCTTTGAAATATAAACTGATCAGTATACTGTTAAGAAAATGAATTTTATTTGCAAAACTCCAAAATTGTTGTGGTAGATCTGTGTGCTGATGGAGCCTGCATTTTCAGTCTCATCCTTTAGTAGATGCTACTAGAATTGGTAGATTAATAATAACAACAACAACAACAATATTATTATCTCAATATATAATAATAATAATATAATCTTATCCCTTCAATGCAAGTACTGAGCAAAAAGGAACATTAGCAAAAAGTGCTCAGTAAGTGAACATTTTTGAAACTAGGTTTCAGTAGTCATAAAATTAGTTTTTTAAACATCTAGATAAGAGCACTATCTTTGAAATTCTAAACTACACTAAGCTTAATTTCAGGCCAAGCAAGCCTGAAAATGTTAGCCTTAAAGGACAACAGAATACTAGGTAATATTTAGCTTACAATAAAACAAACAACAACACTTTCCCCAAAAGCCAGAACAAAATACACAGTCCAAAGGAAATCTTTAGATATTACATAACACAATTTAAGGAAAGTATTTGGTACTCTCAGGAAACCTCAAAAATCACTCAGAATGTGTTGAATAGATCACAATGCTGAATGAGAGGTACAAGGACACAAGGACTGTGTAAAAATTTTGACACTTAAGGAAAACAGTGATTATTGTAGGGCTCAAGATAAAACTGAAAACTGACAGCAAATAAAAGAATCCTAGGATAAAGGACGAGTAGCAACCTATCTATACGTGTGGTGCCACAGGAACTGTTGTGAGGTCTTATTTTATTTGACATCTTCATTAATCCCTGAGAGGCCACAATGTGGACAACTTCAAGGACATTGTGATACCTCAAAGTAACTTAGTGTGACTAAAATGCAGCCAGAAAACAGTAAAATGAAATCGAGTACAAGAAAAAGCAAGTTACTGCTATGGAAAAGACTGAGAGAAATATTCTGGAACAGATTCTGAAACATATTCAATAGGATAGAAATACCTCAAAAGGACCTAAGGATAACAAGCAAGCAGAAACTACAAATAGATTTGTAACAGACTACCAACAAAGAGACTAATTTAGATTTGACCTGCATATTTGGAAGCCTTGTGTCCTGGAGCAGGAAGGTAAAAGTTCCTCTATATACAGCTGTAGGGCAGACTGTAGAACATTTTATTTGTGGACTACCAACAAAGTCCTTCAAGCCTCTTGGTGGACCAGACACTAATAGCCTCAAGTAATTAATTCTGCACTACGCATGGAGGTCGTATGGACGTGTGAAAGAAAGTAGAAAACTCTATTTGGACATAAACCATAAATTCTTCATCCATGCTCTTCACAACCACGCCTGGAATTCACCAATGAGTTCTAGGCATATTACAAGAATGACCTCTGCAAATTGCATGGAATTCACATAAAAATAACAGAAATTCTTTGGGAGCTGGAAAGACTCAAAAGGAAATGTTACAAACCTAAACAAGTGTTACCTTACTTGCTCAAAGTAAGCAAGTAAGAAGTTCAAAATGCTTTTTTCTTAACATTCAGTTTGTTCTGGGAAATTATTTCAAAGGAACAAATTCCAAGAAGAATAATTATTTGAGGCAATAAAAGGTCATATATGCATGACATGACAGTTAGGAACTGAAAGATTTAGACAACACAGGAAACATATACTGAGTTCTAAACTATAGGTAATTGTTCTAATAGAAAAAAATAGCACGCATCTGAAACTGCAGCATAATGTACACATTCACATATTACAGGGACCAATACTGACAGAGATGGACAAAGCATTTAATGGAGCTCTGCCATCTCTAATCTAATCTTAAAACATTTTAAGTTTACTCATATGGTGACACTCCTCTCTTTTTGGATAACAGATGGCTGTTTGTGATCTACATATTGGACTGAGGCTTCTTTCACTTTGTCCGATGCATGAATGAGGAATGCCTCCCGTAAGTCAGACAGAAAAAAAGACAGTATCTAAAATTTAATGGATTTCACCACTTACCATCCAGCCCTATTTCTGTGAATTGTTCACAGAAATACAGTTCACATTTTAAAACAACAAAAAAATCAAATAATAACCACCTACTCATGTATATTTGGCTACATAAGTTATAGGAGACTGATATGGCTTTTCGCAGTTATAGTACTTGAAAATTTTCCATTATGGAATCTTTTTAATTACTTACTATTTGAACCATTTGGGCTAGCTTTCTTCACACCAGACATATTTCTCAATGGAGAGTTTCAACTCAATGCTTCAGCTATTTATCAGAACTAGAATGTGAAAGATTATGTTTTGTTTGCCTGTTTAAAAACAATTCTTAGAATTGTTTACCTGAGCTACACTGTACGGAACAAAATTTCTGAGTTTGATAGGGATATGTACACATGTAGGTATGTGTACACACAAATTAAATACACTTTTAAAGTTAATAAATCCCACCCAGTCACATATGCTTTCTCCTGGGAAGATGATGGAAGGATCAACCACATGAAGCCTCAACTGGCAGCTCTATTGTAAAAATAAACTACTTACTTTTATTTTTACAACAAAAGCTATTCAAACGCTCAACCATTTTTCCCTTTATACTCCACTGCTTGGCAGTAACTCTCACTGTTGAACATACCATTCCCACAAAAAGTATTAATGCTCAAATGTTATATGCCGTTACACACTATTTTCCCGTTTAAGTCCATACCCAACTTTTATAGTTATTAGACTAGACAGAAGGTTTTTAATTACGCTGATTCAGCAATGACACTGATAAAACCAGCTCTAGTACTATTCCTCAATTATCTGACTCAATCAGTTCATCTTAATCAAATTTTATCTACGAAATTCTCATTGTCATACATCCAATCACTAAACTTCACTTAATACTATACTGTTAACTGTTCCTCAACAATGTGTGTGTTCTTGTTATACTAAACTTAATTCCTTATGCAATCATATAAATATTTTGCTCTTGACAGTAGGTCATTCTCCCAGCATGGGAGCGAACCTCAATCCCCTCTTGACACACAGAACTCTGTCAGCACAGAACAGATCAGGAATCTCATCTTTAGAATTAAAATTAAGTGTTTACTGACCATTTCCTTACATTATACAAATGCTGCTTCTCAATTAAATATAATTCCTCAATGTGGGAAAAAAAAACCCCAAGTGTAGAATTCTACATTATTACACATGTAATTATTTATTAATTTTTACATTTCAGTTTATATCATTTTCTTGAATACTTATGTGTCTTCCTGTACACCCATTCGCTGGTAGGTTTTTCCGATACATGGCAACAGCAAGACCTGAAAATGTTCAAAAAAAAAAATGTTACTTTCAAAACAAAACAAAAAATTAATAGCTTCCAATCAAAACCTCTGTTTGAAATATAAATTGCTAAATGCAAATACAACCCAGGAAACAAAAATGGTCAAAGGTGGCTTTGCATTTTCATATAAATATTATGTATGTGAATTTGTATACACAACTCATTTACAGATATGAACATACACATAAGGCTACAATATGTGTTGTAACAGGGTTGCTTTTTGTGCTACAGTCAAGGTTTTCCGAAACAGAAAGCTATACCATATCCATGACATACAATGTATTTTGTACAATGATGAATGATGATGAAAATTCATTTATCCTAATGGCTAAATTGTCTGCATCAATTAGAGGAACCCGCTATTGAAATGTTTGGTGAACGACATGCAATTCTTCTAGAATTTTGATCATCAGCTGCGATAACCAGCAAACATCATATAACCCTTTTCATAGTATCATCAACCTCCACATTAAAACTTGTTAAAATGCTCTGCCCTGCTACTTCCACTGAGAAAAGAAATTCATTCCTCCATTGGTTAGAAACCTTCTTTCACGGCCAGTTAATTTCCAGTTTATATCTAATCATTCTATGTCAACACTGTCTTTTGGCTTTAATATTTTTTTCTTGCTTACTCCAAAGTTACGGATATACTTCCAAAGTTCACTTATATTCTCTCATCTTTTGTTTTTTCTAGATGAAGCCAACTGATTTTTATCTTCTTGATAAAACAGGATTTTCACATCTATGATCATTTTCAGAACCCCGCTCTGTACCTCTTCTAGTTCTAATTCATCCCTCTTGATGACTTAAAAAATAGTCCAAATAAGATATAACCAAGATCTGGTATAATCACATCGATAAATCACTGGCTTTGATAGAAATAACTCACTTCATGCAGTTTAGGATTGAAATTATCTTTTAGATCACATCATGGGGGTAGATTCACAGTACGCTGACTCCCAGATCTTTTCTTCTGTCATTTCCGCTGTTATAGTTTAGGGCAGAAAATTTGTAGTAATTTCAAAGTGCAAAATCTTGCCTTTCATATTCAAAATGTTATGACATTTATATTATCCCAATCCAAATCACATAATTCTTGCTATAGAATATGCCTGTTCTCCTCCCAACTTAAGGTTACCAGGAACTTTTATTTATATGCTAAATAGGACTATGCTAAAGACATTAAATGGATGGACTCTACCTGTAGCCAACTTCCAGTTTTATAACCCTTCTTTCCACACAATCCACTGTAATTTCCCATTAGCAATTCTTTATGGTATGCATACTACTTAATTTCTCATATGACACTGAATCTTTTTATGAAGTACAGATTAAATCTACTTCATTTCCTTTGTCAATAAATTATTTTATCAAAAAATACCCAGTTACCCCAACAAAATCTACTTTTACTACACCAAAGATTTTTATTTTTTTTTACTTCTATGCCTTTGCTTATCCTATGTTATAATTTGTTTCCTATGTCCCATATATTGCAACAGTTGCACATAATACTTCCTTGGACTCTCCTTTAAACACATTTGTTACTTTCCAATCACATGGCACCATTCTTGCCCTGACAGGTTTATTAAGAGTCTTTGCTAAAAGACTGCTATGATACTTCTAATACTTTTATAACTGAGACCTAGGTTATTTTTCCCATCAGGTTTCTAGTTGCAAGACATTGTTGATGTAAAGCTATTGATTAAACGTGTGACTGCCCTGGTTCTGACAGAACGTGACTGCATTACACTTCAGAGCCTATTGCCTAGCCCATATCTATTCACTGGAAATTTTAAAAAAATAAAAATCCTCATGAATCGGGATCATAAGCATTATTTCCAAAGAACAGTTACCTCCAAAAATGAATTCAGCAGCCTAAGTGGCACTTCAAACATCTGGTATCCACAAGTTGCTCAATTCCTTGCTGTTCACACCCTGGCCTTAGATTTTTATCTGATAACATCCAGACAGTACTTGACTTTCCACTGGTATGATGGGCATGCACAATGTTGCCTTAAATTCTGGCATAAGTGAGCCTAACTACCTGAAGTATAAGCAAGGCTTGTCAGGACTCTCATATGAAGAATCCTCCTACGTACCTTGCCTATGGTGCCCGGTCTAATAAGCATCCTTAAAACATGAAAGTCCACCAGAAATTAATCTTTCCTAATATTTTGCATAGGTGCACTAGTTCATCCATTAACCCACTGTTAAGACCCGCATGTGTGAAATGCGGATCTGTTTTCAAATCCCGGATCTGCTCAACTTGGAAGAGCGAGCTATCTTTCCCTGTTCATCTCCCAAATAAGATACAAGATCATACTTGCTGACATACCTAACTCTAGGAGAAGATTCCAAACTGAGAATCTTGAGGGAGGACTTCAGCCTTACTCCTTTGGGCAGGGGAATATTCAGTTTATACTTTCTCAGCATTTCTAGGCAGCTTCTCATACAGTGTACCTGCTTTTGCAGACTACGAGGACTACTTCTTGCACTGAGTGTTTAGGGAGCCTTAGCGCCTAACATGAGACTATGGATTCTTATATGTAGCAAAGTATGTACAGGTTTGGCAGTCCAAAATTACATGGCACCAAATGTTTTAGTGTGAAGATTTAGGCTTTTTTTTATTCACTTAGTCTATGGGGCACACTGGGAAACAAACTTCCTGTATAATGTAGACAGTCTGACTGTCTAGGTCAGGATACCAACTGGGTAGACCATGTATTACTCCTGATCCATGTGCCTGGGTTTACTCCCTGCAGAAACCATGTTCCTGTAATCTGAAGAATCAGCACCTGAGATTATGTTTGGGGAACAAACCAGAGGAGTTAGAGACGTGCACGCCTGCAAGAGTAAGATCTAATTGGCATCACAGACACATGGTGGGATGGCTCCTGTGACTGGAGTGTTGAAATGGACAGATACAGACTCTTCAGGAAGGACAGGCAGGGGAGACGGGGAGGGGGTGTCACCTGCTATGTCAAGGACCAGCTGGAGTGCATGGAGCTCCACCTGGAGATGGATGAGGAGCC
>VYXH01004970.1:328314-362172 GCA_013397275.1 Burhinus bistriatus | reverse complement strand
GGGTGTCTCCGCGGGGGAGCCCGGCAGCCGCCGTGGGCCGAGGTGTCGTGTCCCGCCGGGCACCCCGCCCGGCTGGTGGCGGCGGAGGTCCGCGGGACCGGGCCGCAGGTGCGGGGCCGGGGCGGAGGGCCTGCGGCCGCCGGGGGCTTTGTGCACGGCGCGGCCGGCGTGTGGGCTGCCCCGAGCGAGCGGCGGCAGCTGTGCAAACACTGGGGGCAGCCGCCCGCTCCGCGCCCCCCGCCCCCCATAAAGGGCAAGGATAACGGCGTGTGGGGTGAAGGCGGCACACCGGGAGGTGTGTTTCTGCGGGGCGAGTAGCGAAAGGGCGAACGTAGAAGAGGAAACCTTTGAACGTAGTCACAAGTGAGACTTCTGCGGTACTTAGAAAGCGGGGGGGACGGAGGGTGTATGTTGATCTTAACGCTAGCATGGTACAAATCGCGTAAAACGATAGGTATTGGTGCTGCACTGCAGAAGGGAACGTCCTGACCGCTGGCCACATGTTGCCCCCTGAGACTTCCTAATGTCACATCCCATTCTTCATTGCCTCTTCTCTATGGACTCATAGGTTATAGTCTTCCCACATGTCAGTTATGTTTCTGACTGTCGGAAGAAATTTCTAACAAATTTACTATTTAGGAAAATTAATATTTATTGTAGTTTACTCATGCATTAAATATTAAGTTGGAAAAAAGCCCCACCCTGTTCTTTGAGGTGTTAGACATGTTAAGCATCATATGCTTATGTTGTGTAATGCTGACCTTGGGAATTAAGGTATTTCTGCATATTTTATTGACTTACAAGTTGAAAATGAGGTATTGGTATGTACATTAAATGTTAGGCAAGACAAAAAAATTTAATAAAAAAGCATAATAATGTTATCTTTACCCCAGTTGTTATAGTAGAGCAGATTTTTTTTTTGTTTTTTTTTTTTAAATTATTTTTTGTTTGGAATTATCTATCTGTTCTCTGTTTAGGCACAGATGAATGTGAGATATAAAAGCTGTTGTGATCTGATGCATCTACAGCTCCAAAATATTAAGTGGATGAGTGGGATTAATAGATAAAATATTAAAATAGTGGGACCTATTTTATTGTAAGTCTAATTTCGCATACAAAGGAGATATTATGTAATAATATTTATGTAATGGCATGAGTAGCTATTTCATTATTAAAAAATGTAGAGCCTGAGGTTGTCTGGCAGGTAGCAGGCTTTCTGTGCGTGCGTGTGGTTAACTCATTAAGGCTTATTTTCTTTTAAGAAAACATTTAGGCTATGCCATATCACGAATGTGGCATCGTAAAGTAAACAGTGAAGTACTTGAGTTGTCCAGCTATTAGGAACACAGTAGGAAATCCCTAGCTTCCCAAACCATAAACTTTAATATTAGTTTGCATAATGGAAGTGTTTCTAATTCGTCTTGGTTAGAGGAGACACTTCACTACAGTCTGCAAAGGAAGTGTGACTTGGCTGTCTTCTATTTATTTCCTTGTTAAACTTTTTAATGGCCTTTTTTCCTTTCTATACCTTTAGTAATGTTTGCTAATAAGCTTCAAGAACTTCTTATTATATCTCTGCATTATTTTTTTCTTTTTAAAAAAAGGAGACAAATGTAGTTCTGTCTCTTTTCAGAGGTGTTCAACCTAAGCAGTCATTGTCAGAAGTAACGTATGTGACTTCAGAGAGAGGGTTGTCCAATTATTTACTTGAGAGTTGAAATATAGAATGAAATTAAGTGAAATCACTTATGTCTACATTGACATTTTCTTTGAGGAGAAAGAAATAGTAAAAACAACTTCTAATATACTGTATAAGACAGTGGGGTATACTTGCTGTTTGGCTTATAGGCAGTGTGATGCTTGTCTTCACTTGAGTTGGTCTGGACAAGAATAACCCTTTCTCATTGGGTTTAAGGTCAGTGTCTTGCCTGCGGGAAAGGTGCTCAGTTGCCATGCTGCCTACATGACAGCAAACCAGTATGTATAGGCTGCTTCACCTCTGGCATGATTAGCTCTGCACGAATCTTAGTATGTTTAAGGCTGTGTGTCCATGCTGTGCAGCTAATTGGGAGTAAGCTTTAGAACATACTCCAAATTCCACCTGCTGAGTGAAGGAGGATTGATTGGTACATGGAAGTGGCTTATGCAGATGTTCAGAAAGTCAAACATCTAGCAGCACTGTATCTTCTGTCTGCTGTCAGCTGTGGACGTTGGTTCTGAAGGCACCTACCTGCTCTTTCTGCCTCTTGTTCTGGAAGTATTGTGCTCAGTGAGGTATATGAATGACAAGGATTACTATGTTCTTATCTTCGAGGGCTTCTTTGTAATCCTGAACTCAACAATTTATTTGTAAAGGTTTGCCGGTACAGTCTATAAAATTAAAGTGGTATGGTGGTTGAGGGACGTAAAAACCAGACTTTAATTAAAACTAATGGAAGGATGAACTTCTAGAATGGACTGTGTTGGCAACTTCGTTAGGTTTTCTGAAGAAGAAATCTCATTGTATTTGACAAGACTATGCAAGTAATCTCTTGGTGTCCTACGTCTTTGCGTATCAAGAGCTTGAAAGGCAAGGAATCAAAAATTTTGTTTAAGCCCAGAGATCTGCCTACTATTTTCTGTTGTTCTTTGAAATACAAAGAGTAAAATTCTGACTACAATAGCAAAAGTTGAAGGGAAGCATTACTGGAATTTATGTTTGAATGCACCTTAGCTGGTTGGGCCATTTCATTTTAGCCATTTGATGCTTGAAGCAGAATGGCATGTCTGTTGACATAATGAGTTGGACGAAAGTATAATTTCTAAAATGCTACAACACTGCCACTGTGGTAATACAATAAAAGCAGTGTTAAATTCATGCTTTGTTGTATAAAATCGTAGATACTATTTGATACAGTAGTCTTTATATCTCTGAGCAGCAGTATTACAAGACTCCTTATATTTAAAAACAATGGATTTTAATTCACTAGGTAATGCTCAACTATGAAACAAAATTTCATTATCTTCTCAGGCAGTATTTCTTTACTGCTAGCTAGCAATTTTTGTAAATGCTTTTTATACAAAAAGAAAAACCTTTGAGGAATTGCAAGGCCTGTTTATTTGAGTGAAATCATAATGAAGATTGAATTTTCTGTTTACATATGGTCTTTTGTTTAATTGGTAATTCTTGGATTGTTATTCTTGGTGCTAAGTCTAGGAGGTATGAAGGTTTTGATTTATTTCTTGCTAGCTTTTGGCCATTTCAAGCTCTTGGAGTCTTTCCTCAAGATTTCACTGACCACTTCAAAATAAGTATGTGAATGCTCAGTTGGGTGTTTCTGTCAGGTGCTTATTCAACTACAGGAAGACAGAACCAAACTGTAAATCCATCCATAAAGAAATCAGAGTGACACTAGATGTCATGTTAGAAGAGACATTAACAAACGAGCTGAAGTTGCTAAATTATCACCTCACTTAATAAGACTGAGTGCAAGTAGCTGAGGACACTAATTGTAAACTGCCTAAAAGATGCCTGTTGGTGTATGATAATGACTATTGTAAAACAGATAGTTGAAATATTTTAAAAAAATCAGAATTCTGAATTGGGCATGATTTGAGGCTGATATACCTGACAGATTTTACAGAAATAGGTACAGATTTTTAAAACTGTTTTTGAAGGGTGTTAGACTGAGAAATGTGTGTTCAATTGACAGGAGGGCCTTTGGAGAAGGCAGATTAGGAATTTACTTAAGAAAAAGCAATGTGTAACTTGAGGAATAATATAACTCCACTGTCCACAACTGCCACTTTATATAGTTGTCTCTTTTTGAAGGCTTTTGTATTTTACATTATGAAATCACTGATCCAAGAATGAATCTTACTTCGGGGCAGCACAAAAACTCAGCCAAAGTGGAGGATGTTTTTAAGTTACTCTTGTGTGCTTTTGAAGCCAAGTTTTTCTGAGGCTAGGTATAATGTACAGTAGGGGTTTACAGTCAGCAAAATCTGAATGCCTTTCAGGTATACATCTAAGTTTTGGTGGCTTCACTTCTCGGTTTTCTGAGAAGGGGAAAAAAGCAGAGGCAAATGCTTCAGCTCAATTCTGGCTCCCTTCCAGCAGCAGTAGCTCTGGTATGACTCAGTAAGGGGGCCTGCTTATCTTCTTTCTTCTGTTCTTCCCTCCCTTTTCCCCCTTCACTGACCTGGCTAGGCTGTATATCTGATCCCATTCCAGTGTCTTTCTCTCTTCCATTGCTGCTCACTTGAGAAGGAATGAGCTCATTGCAGGAACTTGCTGCTTTCTACACTCAGCTCATGATTAACTTTTTTCTCCCCTCATTTTCACTACCATTTCAGACACTGTGTCCAGCAATGATCATTCCCTGTAGCCTCCTTGGTTCGTTATCCCAATGTTCGCAGCTGAGCATCATTCCAGTTGCCTCTGCTTCCCATATTCCATTTCCCAGAAGTGGGCACTTGTTAACAGTCTTCCAGTCCCTTCTGTGGCTTCATAGTGAGGGTATGAGGATGCAAAACAGGATACAGTCATTGTGGTGAGGCTTATGCCTCTGCCTTACCTTTTGATGCCCTCTCCCAAAATATACCAGTGCACAACTCTTGATAGGGAGTTATTCTGTGGACTGCAGCATGGCCTAGAGGATTTTCAGCCTCTACAGTGTAGCTCCAGTTCCAGCATACCATTTCTGCATCTTGCACTGGTAAGCTTCTTGTGCTTCTCAAGAGTTTTTTGAAAAATAGCCTCATGTCCATTTGTTGCTCTTTTCTCCAGAGGTTTATAGCTTCTATGAGATGTGAATAGGGCTGGAGTAAGAATGAGGAATTTGAGAGAATGTATTTATTCTGATATTGTTTTCAGTGTTTGAGTTTTGTCAATGATGTGATTGGAGATCATTAGCCTGTAGCTTACCTGGTCCTTAAAAAGGATGTGTTTTCTAGTGTATTTTGAGGGTTTTGTGGTTTGAGGGGGGGTTTGGTGTTTTGTTTTGTTTGTTTGTTTTGAGAACCTTCTCCTTTTTTTTGAGACATTTGTTCCATACTTTGTATAGATTGCCTGCTGAGTTGTTTGAGCAATGAGAGGCTGTCTGGATAAACTGTGAGATTCTGTTCCACTGGCATGAAACTTGTTAAGTAGCAAATTTAGTACCTCTGTGTATATGGCTTGCTTTAATACTGTTTCTTAAATAAACCTTAAAATACTGTGACAAAATTGGTGTTCTAACTAGAATCCGGATATTGGTTTCATAACCATTCTTCTGTTTGCTACAGTAGAGTACATCATGGTCAAGTCACTGAATATATTTGTGCTTTTGTAATTCAATCAAAAAAATACATGTATAACTGACACTATGTGCTTAGAACTCCATCAGCTGCAGACTTCAAAGTGTTTCACAAAGTAGCTGCATCTATGTTGAGTCTAATGTATAACCTGGGAATGATTTTTTATGATCAGTGCCCCTGGAAGTAGAATAACAGCTTATCTATCTCAGCTACAACTTCTAGTTCTGTTACATACTTCTTAAGGGTGCTTTTTGGCTGCATGTTGAAATATCATCTTTTTCAGTGTGTAAAATGAACCTCCTCAAAATAACACACTGGCTTGAAAATAGTTCTCTCTCTTATTTTTACCAGAGTAGCACATGGATATCACAACTGAGGTTGGCAGGATCAGACAATGTGTAAACACTCAGTGAGAAGCAGCTCCTGCTTAGTAATTTTTGCAGTCTGAGTAGACAAGATAAATCTCTGGAAGAAGGAAACAGGTGCGATAACACCATGCTATCTGTTTCTTCTCAGTCTCTTGTTTCAGAGTTCCAGTATTGATCATTTAATACCCTGTTCTGCTAACTGTTGTCATTACCCTGTTTTTGTCCTTTACCCTTGATTGACCTCCGTGTACACTGGGCCTCTGAGAAGGATGATGATGTCAATGAAAGAGTAACCATTTGGAAAGAGGCAGCATGAACACTCACGCTAAAAGATTTACAGTGGATGTTTGGTCTCACACAGATGAAGCAGCTGAAATCTTTCACAAGGATTGGACGGGGTCACTGGAGATTCAGTCCCATGTTAAGGGAGATCTGTTGATCAAAATCTCCGGACAATTAGCAGTCAACTTTTTTTTTTTTTTTAATTAAGCATTCTGTATCTCCAGCTATTGCAAAGCCAGCTCCTGAAAAGCCAGCATCTTATCCTCTTCATCTGTCTTCTTTGGATGTTGAGTTGACAACTGATGAACTTGCTTATTCCTCTCTGTCCGTCATGTCATATGTACTGTCCCTGTGTGTTACAGTTGTGTGTGTTCTTTAAGTTCCTGTATATGTCTCCTCTATATTACATTTATTCTAGGGGGAAAAATTGCTTTACTGTCTCTTGAATTGCTATCTCACATTTCTTGTCTGTCAAGAACATACCTTGACAGACAGCAAAGTATGTCTGTAAAGGAAAGAATGGATTTGCTTAGGGTCCCACATCAAATCAGTAGCAGAACTGATAGTACAGTGAAGAAGCTACTGTCTACAAGCAGTGTTATTTCTGTGCTACTACCCAGCCAAATAATAAATTAATGTAAACAATAAAATAATGTTCTTTTATATATCGACCAAAGCTATAGTTGTGTTAACAAGTATAACATTAAAGCCTAGGCTTGATTAACCAGGTCCAGGGACTGGTTGCAAAGATCTGCCATGAAATGTATATAGTTAGGCTGTAATTCCACTGTTATTCATGATGCCTGTATGTATTCTGCTGAAACCAATAATTTTGAGGAATGAAGTAGGATAATCAAGTATATGAGCTTGCAAACAGGCAGTATTTTTCTGCCTGTGATACAGTTACTTTAAGACTGAGGATAGAGCCCAAAATATACAAGAATCTAACAAATACCAGAAAAGTTTGTACTAGATACAGGGACTGTCTGCAGTGCCAGTGTTTGCGTAGACTTCATTCATGCATGTTTGTTAAGGCTCTTTTCTTTCAAGAGCTGCTTTTTATTACAGAGAAGTTATAAGGTGTGTAGAAGTTTGTGGATTTTTTGGCAGGGCATTTAAATAAAACTTCACACTTGCTGGCGGGGGCGGGCCATGTGGCTTATTAAGAAACCATTTGATGTCTGAATGTTCCAGCCTTTCTGCGATCAGCATGCAGACGGCCATTTCGGTAACTTCTTCCACCACTCATATATATGCAGTCCGTCATATTGACTGCATGTTTATGAGTTCATGATATGTGACGTTGGTGTACGTGTGCATGCCTTCTCAGATTCTTAGGGCGTGGAGTCATTGTGCTTGGAGATATTCAAAAAACTGTCTGGATATGGTCTTGGGCAGCTGGCTCTAGGTGGCCCTGCTTGAACAGGGGGTTTGGACGAGGTGACCTCCAGAGGTCCCTTCCAATCTCAACCATTCTGTGATTACTGAGATTACTCTTGTCAGCAGTGAGTATCCAGGTGCTCTGTACAGCCTGTTTGTGTGTCCAGGTGAACACAGTTGTATCCAAATGGTGTGGAAAAAGGTTGCCAGGTAGCTGTCTTTAAGGTGATTACCCTGCAGCTGTAAAAATTACTGGAAGGTTTTGGCGGTGTTAGTGAAAACTGATTTAGATTTGGAACGAAGAAGAAAAGAAAGAATATTCACTACAGAGACCGTCGCTAGGTTGGGTTTGTCCCTCAGTGACAGGTTCTTTTCCTAAAAAATTGCAGAGAAAGTAGGAGCAGCCACTGCTTATTTACATTGAATTTGTGCCTCTGTACTGTTTGCTGACTAAACCAGTGTTTACTACAGCAACACTGTATGTCCTCTTTTAGGTGCAATATCAACATGCAGTACTCAGTGCGAATATTGAAAGGGCTGTGGAATGTTGCACCTAATCCATAATACTTGGCACTACTCCCCAGGGGAGGTTTACAATACAAGTTTCCTGAGTTTTGTATAATGAGATGTATAATGAGTCTTTCCTTTTGTGTTTGAGACTACCTAGGTGGGTTTCTGTATAGCAGAAATCTTATTAAGCAGTGGGAATTAGAAACTGATTCAGCCTTCACTTCTGCAGGTACTGCCTTCAGATCAGTAATGAACAAATTTCTATTGCTGCCACCCCTATTATATTTATTATCCAGATGAGGAGGTTATTTTCTGGAGTTCTCGATATGGCAGCTTTTTTATTTCCTTTTTAAAAGTTACCTATTTAACCTAGCTAAAATGTTACAAAATACTTTCATTGCAGATGAATCTTCCCTCATGTTCTTGTATGTCTTTATCCATTGATCATTAAGCAAATGGTTTTGTGGCATTCACATTTGTAAGCAGTGAAACCTATTTTATTGTCTGGAGGAAATTAGAAGAAATTACAGGCAGTTTCTTACATTGAGGTAAAATGAATCTATCTTTATAAATACTTGGTATCAAATATTTTAATTTTTGAGCTGTTTGAATTAGCTTTGTAGAACTGAGGCTTAACTATCTTTACTGTTAGACCTAAATAGTAGCAGTAAAAACAACCCGGTTCTGCTGTGAGTGTTATCTGTCTATTTCCTACAATAGAAGTATGTTTTTACCCTCAGGTTAATGTTGAGGTTGGAAGGGACCTCTAGAGATTGTCTAGTTAGGCCAAGCACCCTGCTCGAAGCAGGGTCACCTAGACCAGCTCCAAGGATGGAAACACCACAACCTATCTGGGCAAGTTCCAGTGTTTGACCAGACTCACAGTACACAAAATGAAAAAAAGAAAAAGGTAAAATAAAGAAAAAAACCAAACCCACCCTGAACTTAATTTTTAGGTTTCTTGTGTTTCAGTTTGTGCCTGTTGCCTCTTGTCCATTCACTGGGCACTTCTTTACTGTTTTGTATCGGGTATTTATACACATTGGTAAGGTCCTCCCCTGCCACCCTAGTCCTTCTCTTCTTGAGGCTACAAAATCCTGGCTCACATGGCCTTAATCATCTTCATGGCCTGGCTCCAGTATGTCCATGTCTGTCTTGTACTGGGGAGCCCAGACCTGGACACAGCACTGCAAATGCATCTCACCAGTGCTGAGTAGAGGGGAAGGGTCAGGCCCCTCGACCTGCTGGTGGTATTCTTCCTAATGCAGCTCAGGACACTGTTGGCTGCCTTTGTGGCTGAGGCATGTTTCTGGCTCCTGTTCATCCAGGACCCCTGGGTCCTTTTCTGCAAAGCTGCTTTCCAGACAGTCTGCCTCCAGCCCATAGTTATGTATGGAGTTATTCCTACCCAGGTGAGGACTTCGCATTTCCCCTTATAGGGCTTCATGAGATTCCTCTCTGCCCATTTCTCCAGCCTGTCAAGGTCCTGCTGAATGTCAGAACAACTGTCTGGTGTATAAGGCACTCCTCCAAATCTTATCATCTGCAAACTTGCGGAGGGTGCACCTGTTCAATGTCCAGGTCATTAATGAAGATGTTGAACAATATTGACCTCAGTATTGACCTCTAGAGTACACCACAAATGACTGGCCTCCATGTTCCATTATTGCAAGGCTGCTTCTCTTCACTTAAGTTTCATTTCTCTCCCCATTGCATGACAGTCAAATCTGTTTTAGAGCTCTCCAGTGTGTGTTTTGCTGTCACCTCTTCCTTTTTTTAACATGCCGTCCTCTGAGGTGAAAGTATATGCACTTCATTTCATTTCTGATTACAGCAAGGTTTGTTTTGTAGCATTTGTAAAACTTCTATGTAGATATCTCAGGTAGGGTATGACTATGTAAAAGTAATAAATCCTGGGTCTGTATCTTCTGGTTTTTGATGATATGTTTTACCTGAACAGAAAACATGTGAATGATGTAAAATAACTGAGTACAAGTCATCATTTGACTAAAAAGGTGTTCTGTATCAGAAATACAGTTTTAAACTGTCCCATGTTTTCCTTACTTGAGAAAAGTGGCATATGTTGTGCATAAAGTAATTTAACTTGCCATGGTAATTCAGGTCATTCTTTGTTATGTTTTTTTATGTACAGTTCTCAAGGAATTTGTGCATTCACGCATACGTTTGTAAACCTGCAGTTCCCATGCAGAGATGAATTTAGTCTCTTAACAGTCTAGATTCCTGGTTTGAGTCTGATGCATTAAAAAACCACCAAACAAACCCAAAACTCATCAAAAAAACTCCCCACCTTTGGATAGATGGGAAGAACAGAATGAAGTTCTGCTAAGCATTTACAGATTGTGCCAGCATGTCAGGTTTTGGTGAGCTTGTGTTCTTATGCCAGCAGTTGGAAACCTAATCAAGGAAATAAATAGTCATTTTTAACCACTGCTATATTAAAGATGAAAGGCTTAAGAACAGAAACCAGTTGTTTTAGGCGGTGTGCAGGTAATGGTGGATAGTCCTCACTCCAAAAAAATTATGTTCTGTATAAACGGAGTGTTAAAAGGTGTAGAAAGAGTGATATGTTATGAAAACAGATGGCATGGCAATATTGTTAGTCATTATTTTGAAGTGGAATTTTGTAGGAGGGATTGCCTGAATGGAAAAGCAGGAGGAGGGGAGGATGTGTTGAAAGGAAGGCTGGGAACGGAAAGGAATATGTGGAGCATGTGAGGTGAGCTGAGGGGGGCGGGTTGGAGGAAGGAGAGTGCTGAGAGCCAGGACTTCGGAAAATATTGACGTTTGAGTTGCAACAACAGGGACCAGTTATCTAAGGCAGCTCCCTTTTGGTTTCACTTGCCTTGGCTCATGGGGCTGATTCATCCCCTGGAATTTCTTATCTCCAGACTTGTGGCTGGAAGTAGATGAAGTGTTACTTGAGGTTTATTGCTCTGTGCAGTGGGAGAAGAGAGAAAGAAAACAAAGTCCTCCCCATCTGAGAACTGTCCAAGAGGTGTAGAACATAGAAGAGAACTACAGTCTTCTCACGAGCACTGTGCAGTTTGTGAGCATGTTTTGTGTTGCCTGCTTTCATGAAAATTTGTATTAAATTGTGAAGTTGGTTAAGGGATGTGAAAATGTAAATTAAAAAAATTATAAATAACTGGTGTTCATCTCCCCAGTATATAAGTAGCAATAAACTAAAACCAGCCAGACTTCAAGCCTGACTTTGCAGTGTGATGCATGCACAAGAAAATACATCTTTTACTGGCAGAGAAAGATACGTGGGTCTGCATAACGTAGGTGCATATGTGGCAGACTTAAAAAAACAGAACAAAAACCAAATACAGTGAAAACCAGTTCACTTGTTCAACTCATCATCTCTTCTTTAGTGTAAATGGGCTTTCTGTAGCCTGTTCGTATGTCATGCTCTTCAGTTGCTTCCATAAAAATCTTGTTTTGTGTAAGTTTGATTTGCTGAAAGAAAACCTTAGCAACATCTTATTCTTTCCAAGTTAGTCTTTGGCTTTTTCAGAATGTCATTCTCTTATGAAAACCGCTAGCAATACAGTGTGTTAATTTCATTAATAAAATAGCTTCCGTAGCCATCTGACTCTCAGTAAACCATTTAATTTCACTGAATGTTTGAATTATATAGTTTTTAAAGGATGAGTGATTGCATTTTTGACTTGTTGAACCCTCCTGACCAGGGACTCGTTATTTTGATAACGGAACATTGATGGTGAGAGGCTGAAGCTTGTGCATTTTACAATAAAGTTGTGGAGATAAAATGATGATGGAAAAATAAGAATAGATCAGAGTGGAATTGGCCAGAGAACCTTAGTAAGAAGTTGGTTTAGGAGAAAACCTGGTGACTAAGATGGCAGTGTAATGCTTTTGTTATCTGAAGATAGATAATTTGATATACAAGGGTCAGGAGAAGCACAAGTAGTGTTTAAAACTGAGTAGTACAAAACTTTGGCAGTTTTTACAGCCGCTCTATAGCAGTCATCAGCTGAAACTTAAGGCTTGATCATACAGTTGAATCTCTGCACATGCCTTTAAGATAGATTGATGAGTTTTCAAATCCAGTGGCTTGCATTTTTTTCTTCTATGTTTAGTTAATGTTTTTAAAAATGTTTTATGGTGTGCAGTATTGAACAGGAGTTTCTTAGTCCAAGACTTTGATGCAGTAACAGTCACTGCATAAATGTTGCTTTCTGAAACCACCTGATTTTATTTGGCTTGTGTTTGGTCAAATACACAGTGTGGTTATTTGTTAGTGCTTTTACACTAGGAAGTCACTTAAAATTGCAGGGAAGGGGGAAGAGGAGGGGAAAGACTGATGCAATGTGTTTGCTGAGCTGAGGAGGCTTTTGGGGAGACTTTTGTTTTGTTTTAATGGAGGTAGACTCAGTCTGCTGTCCTCAAATAATTGGGTTCTTCGTTAGCACGGTGTAATTGAGGTTTCAAGTGTTGTAGAGCTGAAAATAACTTACTATTTTGTAGTATTTTGTGAGCTGCTTATTGACGCTGTAGTGGGTAACTAAAGAAGGGTAGACTGTTTTCTACCAGTTATGTGTTCTGAAATATTGCATACACTGAAGCTCTGCAGAAGAACTCTGCTGTTTCAGTTCATCAAAACAGTAAAACAGGATACTGCTAGTGCTAGAGGTAGTATATTCATGTGAGGATTGCAGGAAGAGACATATATGAAGAGAAAAAGAGGAAAAAATAAAACTCGGGGAATTAGAAGTGCATTCCATCTGCATTTGTGAAGGAGTCTCAACTCTATTCCTTCTAAACATTATTGAAATGGTTTCTTAATTTCTTTAAATATATAGTGATCTGTTACAGATACCAGCCATTCCTTAATGTAACTAGACGTGATGGAGTTAGATATGCTCTGCTATTCTGAATATAAATTGTATATTATATATAAATGTAAATTGTATATTTAGGTGCATATCCAGAACCATGGTCTTTTTGACAGAATAGAACTTAAGATAGCTGTTACAAATCTTATGACACAGTTTTCAACAAAATTTTGGAAGTTAAAATTTAATATAACTAATTTTTTCAGCTTTTTTTTGTAATTAAGTCATAATAGGAAAATTCTGTAACTGTTGTATTGATGTCCTTTATTTTCTTATAGTTTTTAGGACAGGGGAGAAGAAATATGTGATGGGGAGAGCTACCCACTAAATCTTTGGCTCTGTGAATAACAGAGTGATTAGGTATAAGTGCAGTCTCTTGTGATTATACTTTGAAGTGTATGTTTCGTTTGTTCGTGTGGGTTTGTAAGGGAAAATTAAAATGCTTAGGAAAATACTGTTTAAAAATCAGTTTAAAGATGAAACTTGTAACTAGGGGTGATAGAAGTCATTCCTTTGGTATAGATGATACTAGTAAACTTCTATAAAAGTGATGCCAGTTCTTTTTTTTTTGTGTCAATTTTCTAAATATTCTTAAAAATAGGTTATTGTCACTGGTGCCAACCAAAAATCTCTCAGTGATGCTTTTTTACTTCTTGTGTAGATTTTTCTGTGAAACTACAGTGCTAGTGAAAAGGATGGCACAATCTGGTTGTCATAGTGGTAGTGAACTGGACCTTAATTCTAACTCCACAAATCCTTTCCACTGTTCCAACTAAGGAGTAAACCATGAAATCCTAGTTGTGATTACTGTTAGAATACTAATAAATTATTTTTAAAAGTATGATTTTTCTTTCCTCCTTGTAGTCCTTGTAGTCTCTTCATTTTAAAAGAAATGTCAGAACTGCATGTAGTTCTATGTAATGACTTAAAAAATCACTTTATGAAGGAAAACATGATTACATATTCTGAAGTACAGCAGCTGTTTTATAGCATCTGATTACAATGATTGTTTTTTCCAAAGCACTGTCTTAAATAGTCTCTAATTTGAGTGTTTAATGTATTATGATTATTAATACATAATATAAAGGAACTTTATATTCTCTGATACCATTATTTGTAAGGTAGGATCAGAATTGAAAGGAAAGAATACGAGATTTTTGTATGTAAGGAAGCAGTCTTTTTTCTAACCTGTTAGGTTGGGTTTTTAATGTTTTTGATCAGTTTTCAGTTGACCAACAGAATTCGTCACCATGATACATTAACGTTTTTTACAAGGAGAAAAGTGGTTTTTTCATCAACCTGTGTTCTAGTAGCTGCCAGCATTTAGAACAAGGAAATCTCCAAGTTGATATTGGAGGCTAGCCATGTAAAAGGATGTGGCGCCAACTGCACGAAGGGTTGTTTTTCTGGTGAATAGGTTCTGTGTACACTCACCCCTAACTCGGAAGTAAATCTGATCTGAGATAGTTTCTGCTTTTGTGAGTTAGTTGAAGTTTAGCTCTGAATTCATAAAGCATAGGTCACATCTGTAATGAAAATTGTTGCTCTTTGACTGTTTTTGTAGTTGCACAGTGAGGTCAAGAGCTCTTTTTCCAGGCAGGAACTTCAGTCACATTTTAACATAAGCTCAGTTGCAACTGGACATCATTGTCTCTCATTGCCAAGCTGTATGTTGAACTATTTAACTTTAAAAAAGCTTCTAAAAATCATCTCTCATGTGGCTTAGTGGTATTTCTACATAGGCCCAATCATAGACAAAAGGCTTTACTCCAAAGAGGATTTGTAACGGTTGGAATTGTTGTTTTGTATTAGAATTTGCTCAAGCAGTTAAGAAATCTGTTTTTAAAACAAAACAAAACAAAACAAAAAAACCACCACAACAAAAAAACCCCAAAACAGACATTTTCTACCATTAGTAAAGAATGTGATGAAAATAGAGTGATCTTTTCCAAAAGTGAGAAATAAACTGATAGAAAAGCAATTGTGGATGCAATTAAAACTCACAATTTCCATTAAGTGAAAGATTAAAAAAGTGAGAAATGCAATAGAAGATTATGATTATAATTAATATTTATTTCAAAATGGGTTGCACTTTTTTCCAGTGAGGAGACAAATATTTGTTCTGTAGTTCTCTGTTAACAGAGATCTTGATCCCTAGCCTTTTGAACAGTAGCAGCCAGAATAACAGGATTAATGTGTCAAAAATGTCACATTTTTTGTTAACTTGCCATTGTTGTAGGACATCATATATTAGATCTTTGGTTTTTTTAAGACAGTTTCTTAATATTTGAGACATTAAAATTTCAAGGGACAATTCTTCAGTTGGGTGCAAGGAAGTTTGTCAGTAGATGGTCTGGCTAATGTGGTTCCATAACATCAAGACTTGATTTTTCGGAAGTGTATAATATTCACAATTCCTATAAAATCAATGTATTTCCGGCTACCTCTAGGCGTTCCACCCTTACGGTCTGTTTTTTATAAAAGTGTGCTACAAATGTTTTTATTTAGAAACAATAATTGGAGTCCTGTGTTTTTTCTAATGCGTAATTGTCAAGGGTAGTTAGTTATTTGTAGGGGAGAATAAGCAGAACCCAGAGACTCATTTGTGATTTGTCTGTGGGGGTTAAGTTTTTAGTTCTCTATGACCATATTTTTTAAGTGATTGCTATTTTTCACGCAGTCATAACTTGAGGTTTTTGTCTCCCCCGCAACTCCGCAGTTCATGTCCAAAATAAAATTTTATGTATCAAGACCTGAAAACCTGATAATAGCAAGATAAAAGACTTACCATATCAAACTACTGCCCTTTTAAGCAGTATCTCTGTTGTTTGGTCATTACTTTGTACTTTTACTAATTAGAGTTACTTTAAATTGGATTAAACTCTTGCAAGAGAATAATTCATTCAAGTTGGCCTTGCAAGATCATGTTCAGCTTGAAAGCTGAGAATCATGTGCAGAACCTTTGCAAAGACATTTGACTTTTCTTTCTTTTAATTCTGCTCCTGCAAAGATATTTTTTTTTAATGTTTATCGCATGACTGCATTTCTGCCTGAATGCCATGTATGCAGTTAGTGAATGATTGTGTACTTTAAAATACTTAAGTAATTCTTAATTTGGTATTGTAGATGTAGAATCAAGACTGAGGGATTGAATGGCTTGAACAAGGTCATGAGGGGTTTAAAGTGGGATTCATCCTCCCTTTCTTGCTTTAGGTGTCTTAATCGCAAGACCATCATTTAAGATAATGGTATGCACCAGTGCTTCTAAGAATTCCTCACAAGATGTGTGCTTTTATGCCATAATATTGTGTGCAGATTTATACAGCTAAACTAATGAGCAATAGACTGGAAACAGACCTTGTAGAATATGTATTGAAAAGTCATAAAACAAAAGGTGTTATTAAAAGGTTATTTTTTGAAGGGAACTAAAGATGGCTGTGTTGATCAATTTCAGCTTATTTCATTAAAGTTTATGCTTTTTTCATCACATGTTAAGAAAGATTTTGAGTATTCTGTACTGATAAATGATTTCAAAGACTCACAGCATAGCATTTTGTTTTCTGAAGATTAAAGTTTTGACTGTGCTGTCTTCTAATATTTTTGAACCATATTCAAATACAAGTCTGCATACGTGCTAGTGCACTTCCACTTTCTGAAAGAATTGTTTGAAGGGTAGTCCCTGACATAGTTTGGCACACACAGTTCCTTTCTTTTTTTTTTTAAAAAAAAAAAAAAAAAAAAAGGAAACCTGGCAGACAGTCATATTGGAAAATAATAAACATGCCTCTGCCAGAAGTGTTTGAATTTGTTACAGTCATGTGGTCTGGACTAGTAGCTGCTTAGAGATCTATGAATAGCAACAGTAGAGGCAGACGAGCAATTTTTCTACAGGCATACTGTTGAAATTATTCTTATTTGGAAGTCTGCCTTTGTCATCAAAGAGTTAGAAACATAGGTTTTTTTTTCTCTTAAAGTTTTTTTCACAAATAATAATTTGTTGTAATAAACAGAATTTAAAATTTGCTGGAACATTCATTTTAGAACAGGGCAGTGCAGAAACACCCTGGTGAAACTGATGAATGATTTTCTGACCAAAGCGAAGGCAGAAAATAAATAGCCTTACCTATGTTTTTAGATCTCGAGGTCTTTTGGTGGTTTTGATGGCAGTCCTTTGCTCCTTTTCCTAGAAATAAAGGAATTCTTTGTCTTAACATGCTAGAGCCCCAGAGGTTTTAATAGCTTCTCTTTAGAGTTACACAAGACTTGCTATTACTTTCTCTCAGTATGAGGGTTTTGGGTTGTTTTCCCAGTCCACAGCCATCACTATTAATACTACAATGTAGTGGTCACCTGTGTGAGAAGTTCCTGTTGGTCTGTGCTTTGCTCTTGATGCACTTTGTATTTATTTTACTTTTGATATATTCAAGTTAATTGACTAGGATTTGAAATAACATTAAGTGCTGGTCTTAACTATGCAAAATACTTTTTAAGCACAGATTTTTATTCCTGGTTGTGGTCTGTTTCTTCCAGTTGTCCAAGTGTTTGAATGTCCACTGGAAGAGTAAGTGTTGAAGAGCAGTCTGATGGTTAAGAGTGTTAGAGTTCAGATTTTGGTTTTTTCCATCAATTTCCTGTGAGGCTTTGGAAATTGCTTCTAATATCTACAAAAATATAAAATAAAGTAGACAAAAAGTCCTGATTTATACATTGGCACAGTGATGCACTGGTAAACTGATCTAAATAATTTGAATTTACATTACCTTATTTCACCTTTTAGTCAATTGCAAATAAAATGTATATCATTTTCTTCATTGTCCTGAACTTTGCTATCAATACTTCCAGATTCTTTTGTTCTGGATGCCTGAACAAGTCCAAGTGGGTCAGTTATTTCTTAAACTCATTGTTAATAATCTCATCGTTATTGTTCAAAGGACTGAATCAAACCTTACAAAGGGGCCAGGAGCTGGGACAGCAAAATAGATTTCATTGTCCAGAATAAAAATGATACCATTAGTACTGAAAATAAAATGTAAATACTTCAAAATCAAAATATGAGAATGGGAATATTTGTGTTCTGTGATATTGGTGTTCTCGGAGATTTTTGTAGACTTGAACTAGGGACTCTAGTTAAGTAGTACTCTTACTGCTTTACAAAACTGGGTACATCCTGAGAATTATTTTTTTTTTTTTTAAACAATGAGTGAGAGATGATGGCAACTTTGACAACCCAAAAACGTTTTACTGATTAGTAATCTTTATGGACTGTGAGTTAACTGCAGCAATAACTGTCCATCAGACCTCAGGGACAAAAAAATTGGAGGTATGATTTGCCAATGTACTTCTGAACTTGTATAAGCTTCTTCATCTGTCTCCTGACACTGGATGATTAGCGTGAAGTTGTTGCATGGCTTCAGGAAGACAGCCTTTCTTTTCAGGTCTTGCAAATGTAAATAATTGCTTCTGAGGGAGACTCTTTTAAGGGGTGCTTTTAAGGGGTGCTCTTTTAAGGTGCGTCCTCACTAAGCAATTAGCAGCAGTGCTTTTGGTTCTTGCCTAAAAGTGTATCATACCATTTACACTAACGACTTGCACATGCTTTCAGATTTGGTCAAGTTTCCTGACATTAGGGAAAGTCATAGATTGGAATTCAAGCGCATTTCTTACTCAAGCTTGCCATCACAATGCAGGTAAAATTATTTGAGGGCCTGTAGTCCTCCAGTCCTGTTGCTGCAGTTGTTCTCAAAGGGCATGTAACCTGACTTAACATACTGGTATAAAGCTCTTAGAGCATCTCAGCATGAAAAGTAGAATATACCACTAGAGGTACATGGATGAAGAAAAACAGTATTGAAATGCAGAACCACTGAATGATGTTTTACAAGATTAACCTGGGTCTTCAGATTTGGTTGCTAATCTTTTGAGTTCTCCATGGGGTATCTAAAGGGCATCTAAACACACATATGAATAAAGCAAAAGCTATTTTCAAAGAGATGGAGACAATCACTTCTCTGACAATGAAAAGAAAAATATGTTCAGTAGCTTCTAGTCCTCTTTGTTTTCTTTTAGGGCTAGCTTCTACTATTCCAGTAGTTGTAGCATGGGAAAACAATGGTTTGGGAAGATTACCATATGTGTATTCTGCCATCAGCTGAAAAAAAGACCTAAGAAATGCTTGTTTCTGTAAGCTTTTGGGTAAAAGCAATAAAGCCAATATAGAAAACCAACTAGTATGGAATAAACTGGTTTCAAATGTTTACTTTGTAATAGTTTCATCAAAGTTATGTTCAAAATGCATAAAATTACCTCTCATAGCTAATCTATACTGTTGTCCCAAAGTTTTACCTGTTACTGTGATAAGGAGACTTCATCATGTTTACTTACAAAGTGTACAGTGTCCTGGGAGTTAAATGGATTATATTTTGTTTTGTTTTGTCCCCTCCCCATTGCTCCCTCTTTTAGCTAATATTTAGTCCTAAAACTCTCCAATGTGCTTTTATTTTCAGTTCTGTACTACCCCTGCTTTTGTGTGAAAATCCCTTAGTCCACATGGACCTTTGATTAATGCAGTGAGATGTCTGTATTTTGTTTGGATGTTGTTATTTCAGTTATCAGGTTGTAGTGAGGAGCTTAATGAAGTCCTATGGGTATCTTAAATGTGAGATGTCCTCCTCCCCATTACTAAAATATGTAGCTTTTAAATAGATTACAGATGAAAAGTGAAGACTTACTTTGATCCAGCTAGATAATGATGATGATTATTGTTTTCTCAGGGCATTGGAAATGCAAGTTCTCTTGCATTTTTTAAGCATTCCTGTTGCTTTTGATGGTCCACTTAACTCAAAGGCTTAATACAGTAAGATTTGAAATATTTATATTAAACTTGCATATATATTTGATTCCTTTTTCTAAACATCGTAATTAGTAGACATAAATTTTCAAAACCTGAATCAATAAAGTTCTATTAGTGGAACTTTGTATGCAGGTTTGTACAATATATGCTATTCCTTGCCATCTTCAATTTAAGCAGGATTTTATGTAAAACTGAACTTGTTAGAATCCAGGAGACATAAAAGAAAGCATCTTGGGAACACAGGTGGACCTCTGATTTGTTTTTTGATTTATCATCTTAACTTTTTTTTCGAATGAGAATCAGTTCTGTAGTTCTTCTTGCAAGGAAACATTCAACACTGCAACCGAGTCCATCCAATAAAATGCTGTCTGCTTGAGCTGTCAGAGAGCTTGAAACAATAGCTCTGAGATGTGAACTAACCCTTTCTTAAACTGTGTGAATTTGAGTGCCAATAGTGATGTTCTAAAATGTCAAAGTACTTTACTGTTTCACTATTCATTGAGCTCTAGAAAGCAGTACCATATTTACATGCATCTTCTTTGCATTCTGAAAAATTTAGAGCCCATGCAGGCTCCATAAAATGAGTGAATACGTACGTGGATATTAAACTAAACAGCAGCGAACTCTTAGACTTGGAATCACTTTTCTGAAACAAGTATTGTAAAACTTTAGACTTACTGATAAGTTACTGTTAATTCAGGATGCTTCATTCATATGGCATACACATGTGAAGTGGTAAAGTTTAGGGATATTTATTTCCTTGAAGAAAAACAACCTTCGCTGCTTTTTCTGTTGTTTCTTTGTTGTTGGGCTTAAGGTTAACTGTGATTGGATGGCTTAAACATTTGTCAAAATACATTTGCATAGAAACTGGAGTGAAATAAAAAAAAACGATTAAAATACTGGACAAGGTCATAGGCAACCTGGTTTTAGGTGACCTTGCTTTGAGCAGGAAGGTTGGACTAGGTGGTGTCCAGAGGTTCCTTCCAACCTCAGCTGTTCTGTCAATCTGTTATGTAACAGAAGAATTGCATTTAATATGCCTCCATGAAAGTAGGTTTATCCAACTAGTTTGTATTTCATATTATTTTGTTCTTTATTTTGTTGAAATACTTCAACTCATTATGTTGTCTTCAATTAAAAGAAAGAACACCTAAGTCATTTCTACCTAGTGTTTATTTATGGAATTGAAACTAAAAACAAGTTTTCAGCTATTGCTCTGTTTTGAATGAATATCATTGATCTATGTGACAAAACTGAAGATATTTGTTCTGCACCTGCTTGAGAGACAGTCTGTCTTAAGTTGGATTTAGAAAAACTCTTAATTCTGGGCCGCTTACTTTACCATTCCCATGGTTTGATTTTCTTTAAAAATGCTTGTGTTGGACATAGTTTCCTTAAATTTTAAAAGCATTTAATTGAAATTATGTTAATGGAGTACAGGAAACATAAACCTCAGTATAAGTTGTTACACTTTCAAACTTAATACTTAGAAGTTTTTCTTTAAAAGAAGGGGTTTGTTTGAAAGTTAAAAGAAAACAATTTGGGGATTTGGCTGTTTCCTCCTAATATGACCCCATCAAAAAATTTTAATAGTTTTTTTGGTATTTAGTTGCTGAGGGTTTTTTGATACCCATTTTGTGAGAGTCAAATGGTACTGCCCACCACTTATTTCAGTGATTTAAGGCTCAGGGCTGGGTTGATTATATTTTAGTTTACACTATGTTAATCAGTTTTTTCAGAAATGTGATTAATGAATAGCACTGACATATAATTTGTAAATCCCTAAAAATATAAGGGTGACAGTTGACTATTTGCATAAAGGACCATGATTTTAACCAGGTGAAATTAAGGGAGAAATTCAGTACAGCTAGCAGAGATACACTGTAGTTGTTCGTGCTGACGTACTGCAGCTGTTGGGCTCAAGTATTACAGACTTCTAAGAACTATCTGAGTTTGAAGAGAGAAACTATTAAGTCAGTAAGTGATTAAATCTTCAATCATGAAACAGAGGCAAACAGCCAACACTTAGTAAAATTTGCATAGTTCAGATTAAGTTACATTTGATTGTTGTCATTTAACAGCTCGCTTAGTATGCAGAGTATCCCTTCAGTAGATTTACGTTTGTCAGTTTTGGTGATTGCAGTGACTACCAAAGAATTTTAAACTAGGAATACTTTAATACAAGTGAAAAGGAAAATAAATAAATGAATAAAAGTCTGAGTTTTACAGTGCTCTCTTAGTTCTGCAAGTAAAATTTTAGCATGCAGACATTTCAACAGGAGTGCTCCTTACTTGAATGAACACACCCACATGCTGTAACTACCATATATATAGGTAAGACTTACACAGTTAGAAATGTTATTGTTTTTTTAGTATACAATATGTCTTGCATTCAATTTGACTGTTTTTGAGCTCTATGATAAAAATATTAATTCTTGCATGCTTTTGCACATAAGTTTTTGGTATTGTTATTGATGCATTTTTATGTTTTTATTCTTCTTCTGTTTTTTTTATTGCAGCTTTATTGTTCTTTAGCCAAGTGCCATGAAGTATAAGCATACTGGCTCTTTCTGGCTTGATGAACAACAATACTCATTCTAACTGTAATAAAACTAATGAAAGTAATTTGTTGAGAGTAGAGGACACAGAAGAGCTGCTTGGTGATTTTTTTTTTATTATTATTTTTTTTTTAAAGTACTTCAATGTACAGAATTCAGGGTAGAAGTTTTCTGGTAACTCGGAGCCTGTCACCTGATACTATAGGTTTTCATTTGTTTTGAATATGTGGTTGCAAAGTAAAAGCTGGAGTTCCATTTTTAGAAAAGTTTATTAACTTTGGGGTTTTCATCCCTTTGAGGAGCATAAATGTTTCACATGAGAAGCTACTGGTTATAATATTTATTTGTAATAAACTATTTTAGTGCAAGTTAACTGTGTAATCACTTTGTATCAACAATGTGTAATGCTGATAGAATTTGAGGAAGGCAAAGAATTGCAGAAAGTTAAATAGTGCAACAGTCATACATAGTTATGTAAATCACTCGATGGAGTTTGGGTATTCAAACAAAATGGGATGTTGTATGTAAGAACAAAGAATGTAAGCAGTGTCCATGGTACAGAAAACAGTGACTGTGAAAAGAATTTCTGGTCATTGCAGGCAAGCGGCTGAATGAATATCAGTGTGATGCTGAAAGCTAATGTCATTTTTGGTTACATTAATAACAGGAGAATGCTGAGGAGGTTGAAGGTAGCATTTGTGAAACAGATGTGAGAAGCAGTGTGTCTGACTCCTGCACCAATGTATTTTAAATTATGTTGAAAAAATATAGAAGGCTTAGAAGGCGTCTCAAATGTGGTTTTTCCTCCTCTGTTGAATATTAAGTTATATTTTTGTTAGATTGTATCAGGAGCTTCTGAAGAAGTGATGAGAAGTTCTAGTGTAGTGAAGAAAACCACAGAAAGAACAAATACCTGAAATTTAAGCTAGTCAAATTTGAACAGCTCAAACAAATATTTAAGCGAAGAAGAGTTTCAGAGAGGGGAGCTTAAGGGATTTTTAACTGCCTGTGAAAGGAAAGTGGTAGCCTCCTCTTCTCCTAAAGCTAGACATAGATCTTTCTAGAATGACTGCTTTGTCATGTGAGTTATTGGATGACCAGGTTAATTTCTAGATCTGCAACATCCTGGAAGGCAGACAAATTGATCAAATCTTCCCCATAACTAAAAAAAAAAAAAAGGTACATTAAATATTAGTACACTGCATCAGTACCATTCAGTGCTGTATCAGTGCAGGGTTGCATCAGGGTGGGAAGGACTGCTTCTAGGTCAGTCTCAGCAGCGTGGAGTACTAACCATAAGCTTGTGAAGTAGAAAGATTTGAGTTCCAGTTCCCCATTAGGCTCCTTGCGTTATCTCAGAGCTTACTGGCTTTTGCTGACCCAAAGTATTGGGGATTTAGATAAAATCTGTGTGTAGGATTGTGCTTTCTGTGTCTTGGAGCTGGTGAGAGAGCTCCCTGTCTTTGCAACCCCACTCTGGTGGTGTTACCCTGTAGTAACAGCTGTGCCAACCGTCATGGCGGGGGCAGCTGATACATTGTAAATTTATGGGCTAGGTCAGCCTGCTGTAACTTGTGCATGTGCTCATACTTCCAGGAATGACAGGCAAAACGTCATGCCTGTACTTTGAAAGCATTTGAGCAATCAATTGTAGTGTCTGCACCTGGTGCCACTTTCGCCATGGGCACTGGCACAGTGGAATCAGAATTTGAAGCTAAATGTAACTTTTCTATGAAATGTGTCCTTGCGTAGTCGGGGTCTCTCTCTGCCATTATCTTACTGGGGGGGAGGGAGGTTAGTGTCATAGAGCAGGGAAGCCTGTATTGTCTTCCAAAGCAGCTGTTAAATGCACAATTTGAGTAAACTTTAGCTTGATAAAGCAGTTTTTGAGATGGGCTTGTCCTTAGAAATGCCTCTAATTAATAGTTCAGCATTTGCAGGATTGGATTCTTTTGACTGCTTGTGACCTAAGAGAAGATGCCAGTGCTGTGAGTGCTGTCACACCGTGTAGCTCAGGGCATAAAGGGCAAGTGGCGTGTCAACCTGCTGTCTATTCTTTCTGGTTGAGAGAGAATCCTATGATGAATGCATACCTTACTCAGTTACCAATTCAGTTCTTAGCTTATAAAGTAGATGTGATGTGGATAGAATTTACTTGCCTCTTGATTCTTTCTCTCTTTCAGATAAGATAAGCAATGTTTCTTTATATATAGTACCATTTTGGCCAGGTGCAAAGCCAGAAACGTTTGGGTTGAATCACTGGGCTTCATTACGTGTCCATTATTGCTAAATATTTCTGATGCTTATTGCATTTTGGCAGATGCTGTTTCCTTGTTTCCTTTGTGTGAGGAAACCCTTCTCCAAAAGGATGTAAAAGACACGAGATACCTTTTCAGGCAGTGTTTGATCTAGTTAGATCTACAGAAAGATCAGGCAAGTGTGCCAGGCTAATGAAGCAAGTATTTTAGTAAACAGAAATGCAGTTTGGCATACCCGGTCTATTTTTATTCAACCCCCTTTTTATTATACAAAAAAGTAACACTGTAAAAAGCAGCTTCAGGAGAGCACGGCATCAGGCCAGACCTGGTTTGATTCTGTACTGTGTAAAATAGAACTAGAAAGCCTCCGCTTTTCTTTTGTAAAGCAAGTGTGTATTTGTTCCTGTTCCTGGTGAGCGCTTCAGCATCAAGTGTAACAATGCAAAATACAACATCACAATATTCTTTGAAACAGTTACAAAAATCTGTCTAGAAATAAAGGTATTTATGGCAATACAAGTATTTCACTGGTCCTGCACTGATTTATGGCACTGAGAGACCTTCCTGGCGCTATTGTTGCCCTTGCCTTTTTCTGAGAGTGTGAGAGGTCATTGCAAAATACTCATCAGTATTGTTTTGGAAACAAGTGTTTCCAAATAGTCAGGCCCATCTACTGAAAGAAGCTCACCCCTTGCTGTCAGAGATTTCTTACTCAGTCATATTTTACACAACTCGTCTTGATGAAATACAAGTCAGAATGAATCATTGGAGAAATCTCAAGTGGAATGGAGAGGTAATTGTGGTCATACAACAAGCAGCTGATATTGTCGTGTTTACTGCAGTACCTGCACCAATCTCAGGAGGACTGAGCCTCT
Source organism: Burhinus bistriatus (assembly GCA_013397275.1). NCBI lineage: Eukaryota > Metazoa > Chordata > Aves > Charadriiformes > Burhinidae > Burhinus > Burhinus bistriatus. Next base: position 336,931 of record VYXH01004970.1, on the reverse strand, counting down.
TCTAGACAACTGGCTTCATTTGTTGTCTCAAAAGTTAGATGTCCTTCATTGAGTACTCACTGAATTCAGTATTATTCATTTATGTCCTCCACGGAGTATATACTCCAGCTTGAGTGAGTATTGTTCCTGGTTGAAACCCAGTTCTTAAAGGGTAGAAACTAATAAAGGAATAAATTATTTGCCAGAAGATCACTGAAGATCACAATTTGCCTATTGTTCCCCTTCTGTCAACAGTCTTCATCTGTCAATTTGAGGGTTCGGGTGACTCACAGAAACTCCTAATGCATCTGGTGGTGACAACCTGAAGTTTCACCCAGCTCTTCCAAATCTTTATGCATGTAACATGCTGTAAAATGTAGTTCCAAATTTACATGGGGGGGAATCACTTTTCCATCTTCTATTGCTATTCTGCTTTCTAGCTGTTTCTAGATGTAGCTGATTGTGCCCTAAAAGACTGGAGAGGTGTTTTCTGTACAACTGCTGTCTTAAAGTACAATGAATTGCCTGTTGAAGGGGTCCATCTGCCCCTACTTCTCTTTTACTTAGAAGCAGCATAATGCTTAACTCCTTAGACTGGATGAACCTCATACTTAAAGGAGAAGGTAGGCCTCTGGACCAAGAAAAAAGATCCATCTGACTCATAGTTGGTACGTAAAATATGCGACTTGGTAGAGATGGTGGTGTTGTTCCTACTATTTTTATGGTTCTTTCTCAACACTTATCTTTTTTCTTTTTCCTCATAGGTCAAACTTCAGTGGTAGGAGTCCTTAAGCTCGCTTCACTGTTAGGTTCGTGTAAACAGTACAGTTCTGTTGACAATTAGACACATGAAAATAAATGTACTCTTTTTTTCTCCAGGGGGACAACAGTACAAATATCTTTATGGAGCAAACAGTAGCACAGAGTGTGTGATACAAGCTTTGGATTCAAGTACACATAGTGAAATGAACCAAGACAGGGAATTGCAAATAGTGAGCTTCACACATTTAGATGGGATGCATGAGCCCTAAAAGTGCAGGCAGGTAACTACACAGATCATGTCATTTATACATGATGTGATAACTACATGAAGAGTAATTTTATCAGTATATTGTCTTGTGTCTGCTTATTTTTGCAATGATTCTGCTTTTGCTGAAATAACTTACTTGGGACTAGGAAAGTTTTAAAAATTACTGTGACCATATTAGCTCCATTTGAAGTTAGACAATCCTTCATTAGATGTGTTTCCATTAGCAAAAGGAAAGTTATATTTATGCATGTTTATCATGTACACTGGGGGCTTGTCTGCACAACTGTTTTATAAGCAATGAGCTGCAAATTAGACTGTTAAGCATTTTGTTTTTTAACTAGAATAAAGAGACTTTAGAAAATAGCGTGTTTTGTAATACACATCCCTAGAGCTATATGTCTTCCAGTTGAGTGCAGATGTTAATTATTAGTTGGTTAACCTCAAATTTCTCTGGAGCAAAAATGTAAGCCTGGTCACATGGCAAGCCACAATGTTGATTTCTATCATCAGTACTTCTTGAAAGTTTTCTTAACAATAGTCTTACTTTTTCCTGAATGCTTAAGTAAATTGGCATTCTTTTGCATGCCTAGCTACAGATTGTGGTGGGTGTGTCTTGAATCCTCTGTTGGGGGTATTGCAATTAGATTGATTTTGTGCCACTTTTTTTAAAGTGATTTGATAAATAATAATTCTGACCCAGTAACTAAGTGTGCTATACTGTCCCTGAGGAAGCATTGCTTCCTTTGTGTTTGAATCTCTAATGCTGAGACAATTCTTGTGGTATGATTTCTTTGAGAACTTTCATGCACGCTTGTTTTCATTGTATAGATCTTTATAAAGAACATTCCCCAAACTGGCATTGGTTCACTTGGGGGCGGGGAATTCTTGCTGTATGATGCTTTTGTCATGTTTGCGTTCTCTTTAATTCTTTTAATCAGTTTGGGAGTCACAGCTGTTTTCTGACCTGTAGGTGTTCAGTAAATCTGTCATAAAGTTTGAAACTTACTGGTTTTGTTAATTTCTGGTATATTGTGATCCCTAGCCTTAAAACATGAACACATGATTTCACATTGGTTATTTATTCTGTCCATTTATGTTGTCCAATAAATAACTACGAAGTATATAAAGCTTTACTGGTACATTTCTTGATTATGAACCAACCCCCTTTTAAAAAAAAAAAAAAAAAGGGTGGAAATGTGAGTTTCCCCATTCAGTAGCCACTGTTCGAACTTTGATCGAGTTATATTAACATTGACATAATTGCTCTGCTGTTAGAAACACTTAATTTGCTTTACACTCTGGGTTAATTAGTTCTTTTTCTCCACATGAAACTCAAGTCATCTTATGTAGTTTACAAGTGATAAGAATAATAGGATTTATGTCTTAAAAATGTAGAACAAATCCCTTTCTGTTTTATTAGCCTTCGGAAGTTACTTGCTTTGTCAATCTAGTTTGGGAAAACTATTGTAAAACTCTGGCTGGCCAGCTTGCTTTAAAATTAAGGAATATCTAGAGATTATTAATTGTTTTTAAAACCACTCACAGTACTTTAAGAGTTTTCTGTTAATAGCTAATGAAAGACTGACGACAAAAAAGACTGTTTGCTCAAATATTTTATAGCAGTTAGTGAACTGTCATTCTAGTATTTTCTTGTATTTGCAGAAAATACTGCTTTTTATCTCTCTGTAGTAAAATCGTGGAGGCGTCACAACATAAAAACTATATGGGTGTACATACTGTCTAACTGTTCCTTTCCACTTTTAAGAATATAGCAGTACGGGATTGTTTTCCTTTGCTTTTAAAGCAGCTAACATTTAGGTTATAGTTTTGAGTGCTGCTTCCATTGTCTGTTAGCTGACATGGATAGTGTATGAAGCAAGAACTGTGCATAACTGCCCTGTGCAGCTTTGCCTCTGTACGTGCTGGCACAGATATCTCTTGAAAGGGTAATCTTTTTTGCAGGATGAATTTTTAGCCAGATCAGTGTTCCAGCTCAGTTCCTAGTGCAGATGTCCAAAGTCTTGTACAGTCTCAAAAGAGGAATGGAGAACCTAGGCAGCTTAGTTTTCATCTGATTTTTATCTCTACTGTACAGCTGAATTGCTTTTTCTAAAGAGTGATCTTCATATGTCGTGTCTTCTCTCTGTATAAACACTTGGAGGATATTTTTGTATTGAAAGGCTTGGAGCACAACTTTGGTTTGGGGGTTGTTGGTTTTTTTTTTCCTTTCTTTCCTTATGCTGTATTTTGCTTCTTTTCCTTTCCTTTGCCTTTCTTAGAGGAATAAAAGGACAAAAATTAAAACCTGAGGAGCATATATAGCAGTTTTGTGTAGCTGTGTGTTATTATTTAGGTTGCACAGAGACATAGATGCCCCATCCCTGGAAACATTCGAGGTCAGGTTGGACAGGGCTCTGAGCCACCTGATCTAGTTGAAGATGTCCCAGCTCATTACAGGGGGTTTGGACTAGATGACCTTTAAAGGTCCCTTCCAACCCAAACTATTCTATGATTCTGTGGTTTCACTTCTTCCTAAGTGTTGTTAATGTTAAAAGTGGGTGGGGGAAAAGAGGTAATGTTTCAAACATTGACATGTTTTTCATTCAGTTCACCGTAATCTGAAAACGCAAAGATCTAAATGGACAGTATGCTATATGCTAGGTTCAAATGATGCTTTAATAAATCTCTTAAAAAAAAAAAATACATTAAAATGTAATAACTTAAAACATGCTTATTTCAGCAATAAGTCATGGGTCATATTTAAATAAATTTGATATTTTAATTTGGAAAAAACCAACCAGTAAGCAAGTACTTTACCTCTAACTCAAATGAATCTATACATGTTTATAATGTAGCTTCTGATGTGCTGGTATGAGAAGTATATCTTTAGCAGTTCAGCTGTAATATTTGCAGCAGACTGCATTCATTGTTTCACCTTTTGGTAGACTTGCTGAAGTTGATGTGTGCAGATGCGAAACATGCAGTACTGTCTTAAAACTGTTTTTAGATTAAAGCTCATAAGGAATCTAGTACCTTATTCATTCCAGCCACAAGGTGACTTCTGCTGTTACGTTGCTTTTATAGGGCTGGAATTGTATGAGAAAGTATAGATTCACAATAAAGGACAGCATACAGAAATAGTTGAATCAAATGCGGTTTGTGACATAACAGGTTCCCTCTTTTTGGCCTGGCCTGATCTTGATTGAGAAGATTAAATAGTGTGTTAGATGTCAGTTGTGCTGAGGTTGAACTTCATGTTGGTCAATTTGCATTTCGTAGACAGTTGTTCTCAGAAGTGACATATAAAAGCTGATGTCATTCTTACACTAGCAAAGCATATGCGTCATGATACTATTCATGGTTGCTTAGTTCTGTATGTTCTGATAATATATTGGTGCTTCCTATAGGAATTTTATGACTTACCAGCAGCCTTGAGCTTCAATAAATTGATGCTTTCAGCGTGAACACATCTAGCTTTTGCCTATCTCAAACTCTTCCATTATTCAGTATCTTATTGTTAATTGGCTTGCTTCTTTATACTGTTTATCAAAATGTAGTAAATCATCAGAGGCCTAACCTGAAATATCAGCTACACCTAGGCAACAAAGGAGAAATACAGGCTTATGGACCCTTGGAAATACCAACAGAAATTTTGATAATAAAGACTTTTGGTCCTTCTGTTTCCTGAGGGAAGGACCAAATCACTTCAGCTCTTGATCTAGCTCAGCAAGGTCTGTCAAGTGGCATCTACTGGCCAATTCAAATTGTTTTTTCACCTTCATGGAATCATAGAATGGTTTGGGTTGGAAGAGACCTTTTAAGATCATCTAGTCCAACCCCCCTCAGTGAGCAGGGACATCTTCAGCCTTCAAAGTTGCCAAATTTTAACTAGTATCGCTCCCATCTCATCTTTTCCTCATCTTCTGTAGCAGTCCCTGTTTATCAGTGTTGCATGTAAATTCTTTGTTAAAAGAACACCAGGGTTGCAGTCACTAAAAAGTGTGAAGGTATGCCAGAAATCTTTTCCCCTGTGTGAAAGCATTAGGGTGATTTTCAATAATGTGATCAAATGCTATTTTTTCACATTCTCTCTAGCAATTAGCACATGGTGCTTAGTGACTTTTTATCCAATTACTCAGCTGGTAGGCATAATCTTATTTATCAACCACAGTGAAAAACTTAACCCAAATAAAACATTCACTTTGAGAGGGTTTTTTTTGCTGTAATATTGATGTATTTATAACTTTTTGTGAAGCTGTCTGCAAGTCAGAGCTGAAGTAATGATATTACCTTGTACATGAAGAATGGAGATTCCAAAATGAAGATATTAAATTTAACTTTCGTGGAGGCCTGGTTTTTAGGGTTTAATTTTTTTATAACATTACAGTGCTTAATAATTTAATTAAGCATAGAAATACTTAGTAGTTTTCTAAGTCACTTTTAACTGTCTCAGTGTAAAAAAAGGCTCCCTCTGTCTTTTTTTGTGTATGACTTACTCAGCATCACAATAAAAATTCCAAGAGAAAGGTGGGAATGGTGTCTGTTTTCTAGAATGATACTCATCTGCCTTGATGATGAATCTTTCTGTATATGTTGATGCCTGCTTTATTGGCATAAATTTCTAACTACTGTGACAAATGAGATACGCATTATGCAAGTAACTCGTTCAGCATGTAGTTCTGACTTACTTGCAGATTTCAGGTCTTTCCTGTGTATCAGGTGAAGCTGAGGTTCTGTGAAAGAATCACTGTCAGTTGCACAATTAAACTTTTATTTAATACATACACCTGAGGAGCCAAAGGCTTAACCGGTAGCGCTTAGTTCTGTCACTTACTAAGTTTTCAGTCAATAGATTGGCTGTTTGAGTTGCAAGTTGAATTCGGGTTGTCGGTGGTTATCATCTGCCAGACTGCTCCATCTATTTTTCCTGTCATTCTCAGACTCCTGCTTCCTGTTTTCTCCCCATGTTTCTTTATCTCGCCGTTCATCTTTTTGCCCCCCTTTTCCACATGTGGTTTGGTTTTTTTCAGGGTTTTCATTTTTCTTTCTGTGCTTGCTGGTTACCAGCAGTAGGGCTACTGAGAACCTAGAGAGGGGGAGTCTTTGTGTTTGATCGCAGTTATTCTGCTCTTGCTGCACACCATTAATGCTCTTAGACAAAACCACAGAAGAAATCTCCATTAGTGCTCAGAATTTTATTTTTTTTTAAGGAAAACTTGTAGTGTGTAGTATATCACTTAGTCACAAAGGAGCTTTTGTTTTCAGTCCAGAAAGGTAGTCAATAATTAGAGTTGTGCTGTGCACAGAATTTCAACAATTTAAAATTTAATAGCCAGCAAGATGACCCTGTAAAATAGGAGTATCTGGACTGGGGGATACTACATCAGCAACAGATACTTCTGAGTAACATTTCAAAACATTTCTTAACGAATGCAGACATTACTATAAATACCTTGTCTTGGCAAGCGAAACATCCAGTCTACGCCGTCTTTACAGCCGCTCTGAAGGTTATTGAGTAAATACAAGACAACCACATGAAATGATCTGTACAAGACAAGCAGTCTTTGGATACATGCTTTCTGTAAAGTGCTGAAATGTTTAAATTTTTTTGCTGTAGCACTGAGACAGAAAAAGATCTTGCTGTTCTAATTATGTGAAGAACTAGAACTGTGTGTATGTTATCAATTAATGACTGTAACAAGCCTGAGATAAGAGCACTACAAAGACTGGGCATTCTTTGCAGAAAGAAAGGCTAGAGCAGGCAAAAAGCCATGAAACCCTTCCAGTGCTGCCAAGAGGCAGAAGACTTTACAGAAGATGAAAAGAGTGGGGATGGATGCCTAATTCAAGATGAGGAAGTGAAGTAGCATGTCACAAAAGAATCCAAAATAGGAAGTAAGATACTTAATAGTGTTGCAAAATATGCAGAATAAAATAGTAACACCAGCTGTATTACTGAAAGGGCATTCATTTACATATTTTGTAATATATAAAAGAACAGAAGGAGGCATAAAAAGGTCACATTTGAAGAGTGACAGATGCTGTGCCTGTTTAGCATCTATTGACTTTAGTGGATGCTAAGGTCTTTGTTTACCTGGAGTAAGGGGGGAAAAACCCTGCTTGTTAGTAACCACAGCTGAGGGTGTGGCAGCGATCTGAGGATTATATTCACGGTAGAAAACAAAAAGCTAAAATATACATTCTTTTGAAATACTGTGGATAAATCCGTAGGAAAAGAATAAGTCTAAAAAGAGCTGGTTTCATTTACTTTTGGTTTCAAGGACTTTTTTTTCTTGTGCAAGACTCTTGCCCTCCCATGTCTTTTGACAAGCAAGCAGGCTATCTGATATTTTGACAAGCAAAATAAAAATAGAGAAATAACATTACTGTAATATGATTTCCCTATACCATGCTATTGTGTGAAGGAGAACAACTTTCATCACAATAAAAAAAAAATACTGAAAAATACTATAATCTCAATTTTATTTTTCTAATACCCCTAGTGTTTCTACTGTGTAAAACAGTTATTTTTGCACTTGCACAGTACCTCTTAAGAGTTAATCCTGAATAGCTATTGAAGACAAGTATAATAATTATTGAACAACTGTTAAACTGAAGAGTTTAAAAATTATCTGAAGGAAGAAGGGGCAGTAAGATTATTTTTGTGAGGGTGTGATACAAACTATAGAATTGCTCAGGATTTACAATTCTGTTAGACAAATCAGGATTCAGACCACCAGCTTTCAAGAATACAGCTTCTGTAAATCGTCTGTGGAGCTGGTCCGTATAACAGCTCTATGGAATTGACTTTGGCTGGGGATCGGTTCCTAGCAAACCAAAGGCTGCTCTATCAGCTGAAAATCATTTCCCTTGTGTAGCTGGTTGAAAGGGTCCTATCATGAGAATCCTTAGGGAAAACTTTGAATAAAGATTTCTGCAATCTCAATTTATAGCATCTTTTAAAAAAGCTTCAATGGATTAGAGCATTTTATCACCCTGTCTGCTTGCTGTAGCTTCTTTTTCCCCCATTCGGAAATGTCTTGAAGATTCCACACCTTTGTGTGTAGCCTTTCTTGGAAGACTCATGAACAGGCATATCTTTCACTAATATGTTTTTAAATAGGTTTGTTGGTAAAGGATAATACTTTCTCCTACATTGTTTAATTACTATAGTAATTTAAAAAATGGACAATGTTTAAACCATTACATTATTTAATGTAAGTTATGGTAATATGACTGATTTATGGAAAGTTTGTGGTGAAATATGTTAACGTTGGCATTGAAAGGTTTTATTACTTTGGGGATTGGGGTCATGTGTTGTTTTTTATTAAGTTAATATGGGTAGGCTGAAGCTTCTACTCTGAGTAAAGGTTTCAAGCAGAGACTTGCAGCTGTAACACTCTCTGAAATCTTCTGGTGAAGTTCCAGATCACAAGGTAGCAGGTGTAAGTCTACTAACACTGAGACTTGCTTTACTTTATTACCTCTTCCAGGCCTTCTGAAATAGTTTATACGCTCTAGACCTTGACATCCAGGGGATCATTTCTGTTAACTGGTGTGTGCCAGGTTAGACTTGGCTAACAGCCAAATTCCCACCCAGCTGCTTGC
>VYXH01004970.1:292820-328307 GCA_013397275.1 Burhinus bistriatus | reverse complement strand
CCCCCCCCCCCCCCCCCCCCCATTCTGGTAGGGCAGGGGGATAAAATAGGAAAAACAGAAACAGTAAAGCAATAGGTTGAGATAATGACAGGGCAATTGTTTACCAATTACCACTGCAGGCAAAACAGACTTTACTTGGGGAAAATTAACTAATTTATTGCCAATTAAAATCGATTCAGGTAGAGAGAAATAAACTCAAAGAGTAAAACAGCACACCTTTCCTGCCTCCTCTCCCACGTTCAGCTTCTTTCCTTCACTCCAGACTCCCTGAACCACCCCTGCCCTGCAAGCTCACATGGAGGATGGCCGGGGGGGTTGCAGTCAGTACATGGTGGTATCTCTCTGCCACTCCTTCCTCCTCACATCTTTGCTCTGCTCTGGTGTGGGTTCTCCACAGGCTACAGTTCCTTCAGGAATATCCTTGTGCTCCACCATGGGGTCCACCACAGGCTGCAGGGGATATCTGCTCTGATGTGGGCTCTTCCATGAGCTGCAGGGGATATCTGCTCTACCATGGAGCTGTTCCTCCTCCTTTTTTCTCTGACTTTGGTGTTCCCTTTCTTAAACACGTTTTCCCAGAGGTGCCCCCAGCTTGGCTGAGGGGCTCAGCTGTGCTCTGCTGTGGGTCTGTTGGAGCTGTCTCTGTCCCACATGGGGCAGCCCCGGCCTCTTCCCACAGCAGCCACCCCTGCAGCCCCCCGCCAACAGTTTGCCACATAAACCCTGAACACAGAGTTAGTAAGATAGTAAGAACACAGTTTATTTTCTGTCATGAAATTCTGTTTCATGCCGTTGCTGCTGCACACCATATAGCCCTTTCAAAAACTTATAGAGGAATCTAAAAGTTGTCTAAAGTAAGGAAGTACTCTCTAAGTAAGTTGCTGCTTGTCCCAAAATGATAAGCTTATAACATACAAAAGATGTTTTTAATGAAATAAAAGGGCATGTGTGATAAGGAGTATCAAGTGTCTCAAATTTGCTTATGGGTATCCTAAGAATGGTGCTTGTTTTTGTGGAGCATGTCACCTAGCTTTCATCAGCTAGAGGAATAGGCTGACATGACAGTTACCTGCAAATGGGAGATCTTAATGCAAATAGAAAAGAAAATAAAGATTCCAAGAAATATTCATAGAATTAGTTAGTGCTGTGAAGAATAGAGGAAGGGAAAACAAACAGAATGTGGTATCATTTACTTGTTAATGTGAACTAATCTGACTCCTGAGAGTGTGTATACTCTACAGTGTATCATTTCTCTGGGATTTCACAAACTTGGTGGTGTTCAGGAATTTATAGTGAACATTTCTGCAAAATGTCTGTGAAAATAATACTGATGAAAACACTGTTAACCTTATCACAATTAATGTGAGGTTTTTTGCCTGCAGTTTACAGTAACAAATACTCTTTGGCAATATTTTATGGAGCTTTTTTCTAACTAGCTATCTAACTGTGACAGAAAAATACCTGTTTTCTTCCAGTTGAACAAAAATGTTTCAACTGTTTTTTTGTCTGACACAGGAAAAAGAGGGGAATTGTGATTGGAACAGCACACACTCATTACAGCATTTAATAGACAGATGAGCTTCATGCGGAGGTGAGAGTTCAAGTTCAGTTACCAACAAGCAAAGCTTCTTCTCCTTTTGAATATATACGCACCAATTTCCATTTACGTGGGGCTTGTGTTTACTTTCGTCAAGAAACACTAATAAGGTAGCTAAGAGAACTTGTGTAGCAGGAACAGTCTTCAATGACAACTAATTGAAGAAAATGGAAACAAAAAGGCTGTATGACTACTCTTCTCCCCCTTTTTACTACTGACTTATTTTTTAATCTTTTACAGAAGGCGGTAAAGTACACGCCATTAGTTTATCTGGGACTTATCAATATGCTCTTTTCTATTCAGCTGTGCTTTGGTCAGTGTGGTCTAATACAGTCTGCCTCTGTTGCATTCATGTGGTTGCTTTTCTTACTGGCATAGCAGCTTGGCCTGTGTTGTCAGCCTATGCGTGCCAAGAGCCTGGTATGATAGCTAGAATCTGTAGCTGGGGCCAGCTACATTTTCCTCCTTCATGTGTTTTAGTTCATTTTAGCTGGTATGCTAGTGATTTTTGACACTCATTCTAGAAATATTACTGATATTGTCTGGCTGTCAATAGGGGAAGCAAGAATAACATTTTGTGTATGGCTTATTTTGTAGATGGGTGTTTAATTAAGCAAATACCCAACCTCGCCTTGTGTGTCTGCTTGTTTCTACTAAGAAAAGAAGAAAATACTGTTGCCATTTCTGGTAACGTACAAGTAATCAAACTTGTGAAGAATGATTTGTATGTAGCTCATCCTTGATCTCTGAGGTGCTTAACTTTGATCTCCATTATTTCATGAGATTTATACTTTTAAATTATCTTCCGCACCTCTGGATTTTCCAGGTTTACAGTAAACTTCATTAGTTGTATATTTCCTACAATCTCCACTAGGAAATCACTTATTTTGCTTGGTAATAACTGTAGGTAATAGCTGTTCCTTTCTGATGAAGTACCTGTACATCCTATAAATGGTTAGGTTTATCAGTAGTTCTTCTGCGGTTGGAGACCAGATTGTTTTCTAATGTCACAGCAGGAATTCAAAAAAGGTCCTAATCAATTCAAGGCAGGAGGAGGTAGTTTTATGGAGATCATCACAACATCCTCACTGAGTTGACTTATTAAATATCTTGTCTCAATTTTTATGCTTTTCTTGAGGTTTGCTTGTTATTTATGTGAAAAGGAGTAACAGAGCCTCTCCTGCATGTTGGAATAAAAAAATACAAGTTAAAAATTGTCAGTAAGATAAAGGTAGTAGCCTTGCTTTTTGAGGCTTACAATTGATTTTTTCCACCAACAGTAATGGCCAATGTAAAGTAGCCTGAGAGACCTCAAAGATTATTTCTTTTGTAGATACCTCACAGTATCTAATGGACTTCAGTTTTGTGTGACTGTTGCACGGCTTTCTAGACTGGAGAAGACAAGATTTGGTGAACCAGGTGGTCTCTTAGGCTTAATGTTTCAAATTATTAAGACAACTTATATTTGATATAAAAAGCTGTCTGTAAGGAAATTAATTGAATGGATGTCAGTTGGAGATGTGACAACAAGCACTCAGTCAATGTTTCAAACATAATTTTATTTGGTGTTATCTATGCTTTTATCTTTGAACCTCTGAGTAGTAGCAATATCTGTTCCAGGGTTCTCAGACCTCTGGACCTTGGGACCTGACACGTTTGCTAGAGAACTTGAGAGGAATTTGTCTTCTGGAAGATGACAGATTCCAGGAAGCTTGTGGACTTCTTGCTCGAATCTAGAAACTGCCCAGAGATCTGGGATTCTGCAGAGAGGATCTTTGTGCTGCTTTCAAAAGCACAAGAATACCATTATGCCTCTGCATTTAGAGGGGGGTGCCCTGTCCCCCAAAATAATGATACATTGCATTTCCTTCTAATTTGTGAGATCTCCTTGTCTGCTTTCAAGAGCCTACTGCAGTGGTGTGATGCTTATTCCAAATTTTGATCTTTGTTTTTGAATATAGGGAGAAACTTTCCACATACTAATTTTTTACCTTTTTTACTCTTGTAGTGGTATATTTGGGCATCTTATATGTTTGGATTCATTTTTTTAAGCATCATTCAACTTTAAATCTGAATGTTCTACTTTTCTCTCATCTTTGTTTCCCCCCATAGTTCAAGTGGAAGCACAGATTTGTTGACTTACTTTTCTTGCTGCACTGAGCCATCCCATAGATGGAAGATTGAGGTCATGTATTTCTCATATGGTCAGGTTGTTTCAATTTTGCTGGTGCAAAAGTGTGGAAGAAAGCTGGGTACAATTTCAGGGTTTAGTAGTGTGAGATAGAAAAGGATGCGCGGGGCTTGCTATTGGCAGAAGAGTGTGTTCAGTAATGTGATTCTAGGCCTATAAATTGCTCATGAAAGTTTGCTTTCCTTTCTTGAAGGATTGCCGAGACAGACATGGCAATATCCTGAATAGGATACTGCTGCTCGTTTGAACACTTTGTCCTANTTTTTTTTTTTTCCCCCTCAGTGTTCCTTCTGTATATTTATCCCTTTAACAGATTTTTCAGATGTGAAAGTACTGTTACATTCATTTCACAATGAGAAAGTGCATCATCTATGGTAAGTAACTTGCCCAAGGCCACACATGAAGTCTCCCTAGATGGGAATTGAGCTCTTGTCTCTTTGATTCTAGGCTAGGTATTATTTCAATATTCACTTAGTTGTACAGAGATTTCTAATTTTAAATTACAGATGGAAAACGCATCCTTTCTCCCTCTCTAAGGATCTCTACATCAAGGGTGAGGAATAATATAGCTGTAATGAGTCACAGACCCTCATTTTCCTAGTGGATAAGCTTTCTTTTATTTTTTTCTTTTTATCAGAGTAGAGGTATTAGCTGTCACAAGGAACAGTTACTGACTAAAGAATTATAAATAACCAACCACTTAATTTGGGTTCAAACAAATGTAATTAAAAATATTTTTTCTGTCCCTTTTACAAATGTTACTGAAATAAGTGTTTTCTCACATATCAGGGAAAAACTGAAAGCCTTGACACAAATATATAATATTATATATGGAATACAGTCTTTAGGCTTGGTTCTTGATTTTGTTTTGAGGCTATCTTGCTACTGCAAGACCTTATTTTATTATTCTTGTTTCTCTAACGTCCAGTATTTAAGACTGTAATGTGTGTAGTCCTCCCTTTCTTCTCACCCCTTGGAAAAAAGCTGACATGATTCAGGACTCTGGGAAAAGGTTGAGAGTTTCATTTAATCACTAAAGACGTTATATTGATGTAATATACTGCTAAAGAACTCTTTGACATTAAAAGATTAAACTCATGTTTTTGAATGGTATAGCAAACGTTTTAAGAGGGAAGGACCCTTCCAAGTTTTGCTAGGGAAGGGATTTGTCTTCATCAAAGTATTACCTTACTTGTATCACTTCATGTATGTGATTCCTTAGCTTTCTGTGAGAGGTAAAGAATGGTGACTTTAATTCCATAGACTGTATTAGCACTATAAAGTAATTGAGTCCTATCCATTTTCAATAGCTCAGTTCTGAGTGATATTCAGTGATCAATGTCTTGACAAGCCCACTCCAGTGAGCAACATAGTTTAAGTTTAAAGCACCATCTAAACTGTGCAGAAGATGCTCATGTTGCACCTGCCTATCAGGGTAGAGTGAGTACTGCTGTTACAACTTGATGGTGCTCTCCGAAGCCTCTTCCTGGAGAAAGGGTAGATGAGATTGCCTATGGTATGGTAACTTGTATTGTGGGAAGGAAATTACTTTGAAATTGGGTTCTAGTATTTATCCTATTTAGAAATTTTCATTTTTAGAATTGTTTTTCTCACAGGGTAGTTGCTTTTCCCACTCTCTATAGTCGTCATTCTTCAGTTTGTTTTTCAATTTTTTTTAATCTAGATGGTTCAGCAGTTAGTTGAAAACGTCTGTTAATCTTTTGAAGATGGTAGTGACATCCCTTTTGGTTTCTAAGGACTTTGCTTTACTATTGCTGTTAAAGGAAGGAAATACCTTATGACTCTCTAGACTTTCTGCATCCTGCAGTGACATGCTTGATGCATTAGTGTGCATTCTTCTGCTAATACCATGTTTAATTAGTCCTGCCACTTTACAAAACTGCACTTAAAGTACTTTTAATAGATGGCAAGTGTATAAAAAGCCCTTTATCTTCCATCTTCTCCATCCTTTTTTTAATCTCCAGCCAGCATTTTCCTAAAACCTTGGGATTTTGCCGTGTATTTAAGTGCTGCTGTATTCTCCTTTTTACTCCCAACCCACTGTATTTTACAGTGGTCTGGAAGAATTGGATCATAGTTCAACAATTAAAATAACAGTTTTAGGGAGAGCTTCAACAAAACTAGTTGTTCATTTACATACAGGAGTGGATTCTGTGTAGTTGTTCCCTGCAGTTCTGCTTAGCTTCTTGTAATGGGATCAGCTGGTTCTGTGGCAGAAATATCACAGCAAAATATGTTTGCATGTAGAACAGCATTGAACTGTTTTCTGAAGTCATATTTATCTAGCTTTAGTTTTTGTTTTCTAAATACTAAATGAGATGGTGTCTATTCAAAATGTTTCCAGTATTTACTTCAGATCGTGAGGGCTCTATTGTCAGTTCCTAAATTAAGAATTACAGAATAGGAGCTAAATGGCTTTGAGTATCATTTATAAAAAGTTAGTAAAACTGTATCACAACTGTAGGACATGCTCTCCTTCATTATCAGAAATCTCAGATGCAAGGATTTTGTATTTTAGAATCATTCTATCTAATGCATAAGCAATACTGAGGCTGAAATGCCCCTGAGCTGTAGAGTCAGACTCTTCTTACTGTAGAAATCTTGCATTCCTGTCTGTGGTGGTACAAATTCAGGTCTGTAGAGCTTTGCCTGTAGCCTTGTGACTAGGTCAGTCTAATGTGAAAACGTTGGGTTTGGATATTCATAGGTAGAACAGATCCTAGAACCTAGTGTGTGGTTTCTTTGGGGTGCCTTGACCTCAGCAGTGGCTTACAGACTCAGTAGATTCTGGTGTACTTTAATATTCTAGGCTATAAACTGCATTGATTTAGGATCATCTATATACTGTGTTCAGACAATCCTCCCACGAGAGTGGAAGTCTTCCAGAGGAGATAACTGGAGGCATTAACTGCATGAGCTCTCCCATTGCTGGAGTATGAGCCAGCAGGTAGTCCCGTGTGTGTGGAATTGCATCCAGAACAGATAGACTTCTGTCTTCTGCTCCTCAAATATATACACAGATTTCATGTGCTAACTGTGGTGAATCCTTAGGTGCTTTTTGTCTAACTTGTTTGCAAACCTTATTCCCGAACTGGACAATACACTAATGTCCCTTGTTAATAATTTTCATGGGGTTTTTTTGTACAGAAATTTGTCCAATTTGATCTCAGCGGAAATAGATTTTTTAGAAGTTTAAAGCAAAATTATTTTTTTCAAATGGTGGCAAAGCACTTCTCTGAGGGCACTTGAATAATAATCCTCAGGTTCTCTGTCTTGGTGTACTGTGAAATTAGGTGTTCATATGCTTGGGCAGGGGGCTGGACCAGATCCCCACCAGAGGTCCCTTCCAACCTCAACCATTCTGTGATTCTGTATAGATTGCATCTCAGTTTTGTCCATAGCAGATCATCCTGTATGGCTGAGTAGTCTGGTGGTCAGAAGACATCAGTTCTTGCATCTTCTTGACTAGTTGTTGAGCAGCTTTTGTGTTCCTTTATCATACCGGTTTCAGTTCTTTTCTAATTATATTGAAGTTTTCTGTCTTAGGGTTGCTACAGATTTTTCTTCTGATATTTTAAATAATACAGTAGCTCAAGGATTATGCTTGGTACGTGTTCCTAATGGTAATGCATATGGCAACCATCTCCCAAAAAAATAACAGGCTGGCTTTCTGAGTCTCTCTCTTTTGGGTTTCAAGTATGCAAAATGCTGTATTTGGGTTTAATACTTGAGTAACATTTATGCTGCTTGCTTTTGTAAGTATGGGTTTGGAGGGTAGGCTCACTTTCTTTACTGTCTGAAAATAATGCATTTATATGATTTTTGAAATACTGATTCATTATTGTTCTGGCTATTCATCTATATTGACACTTAGTTTGCAGTTTCTTCTTTTCAGAGAAAATACCCGAGTTTGCTAGCTGAGTATCTTATAATTTTTCAAGGTTTTGTGTATTGCCTCTTTTCTATGTTATAGCAGCACTTTTTGTGTTCCTTAATTCACCACTTTATTCAGTGCCTGAAAAAGATTTGTGGATAAGCTTCAGCTTTAATTCTAGATTTCTGTATGTTTACTCAGCAGCCCCCTTGAGTCATACACTGAGATGCTTGTTCTGTGACCTGCGGATAATTCAACCAGTGCAGACCCCATTCTTTAAGAGATTATGGGCTAGAGAAATTGTTTGGGCAGCAGGCTCCTCCTAGCTGATACGATCACCATCAGTCCTAGCTTTTACATATGCATTATGTTCATTTGTTAATAGAGACATCATATGTACTGCTTGTGTACAGAATGGTTTTGATGCACGTGAGGGGTAGGTCCATGATGAAGCCACAGCATGAAACATTTTAGTGGCCTGTTCCATCTGAAAACTCAGGGAATCATTTCCAGGCACCCATTTTTGCATTGGGAAATTCTGAGGAGAGCGATCATATAAACTGCATGGCTTTTCTGCAGAATCTACTGTTGAGCACCACTTCCATTGATTCTACAGATGTAAAGAAACTGATGAATAGATGTAAAAATAACATCTGCTGGTCACTATTAGCGGTCACCGTAGCAGTCACTGCTGTTCTAGTAGTATGTATTTCCTTCGGTCTGTATCTCTGGAAAGAAACAGAAACATAAGATTGACACATTTAAAGCATACAACTTCTTAACCTTATCCCAAGCCCAGTTTTTAATTTATCTTAATTGCTGAGTCTGTGTGGCCTGAGATCCTCAGTGGGTAGATCTGTTTTCTCCTTGTGGCCCTACTGGAAAGAATCCACTAGAATTTGTAATGGCTTAGTGCAAAACATGGTTGCTATTACTGGACTCTGGGCTTCGAATTCAACACCATGACATTCAGTGCAATGTGATGCTTTTACTTACGTGATGGAAGCAAATGACTCTGTTCTTACACTAGCAGGGTAAGACTTGTAGTAATATGGATTGTAAATAAAAGTAGCAGTATAAACAAGTATGGTAAATGAGTCAATACTAACAAGGAACTGTGTAAACCCATGTAACTTGTTGCTGTATAAACCCATGTAACTTGACAGCTGCTGGCCTAATAGGAGTCTTAGATCAGCAGTGGCTTGTTTGCTTTCTTGGCAGAATCAAAAATGAAAAGCAGCTCAGTGTTTATATTTTACATTTCCCTGGTGTTAATTTGACTCTTTGGTCACTTGAAAGCTGTAGGATTTTTCATGGGTTTTTGCACATAAAGGGGGGAGTGTGGGGGAAGGGCACAGAAGGAAATGGAAGGAAGCTTTCTTCGTAACGTGGTTTGGTGGGTTTTTTGTGGGTTTTTTTGTTATTTTATTCAACAATAAAATCGTAATTGAGTTCAGCAAGAACTATTAATAGCTGCAGTAGAAATTGATATATTGTTTTTTAAATTTAATTAATTTGAGTAATCAGGTGCTAGCTATAAAAGCATTATTAATTAATTGTCTTTCATAACTTGAAAGGAACCTGAATTTAAGTACAGTAAATTTAGAGTATCTCCTTGTTTTATTTATTGTGGTGCTTTGCAATTTTGTTTTCTGGGGAACATAAATTAACTATAATTCAGAATAGTTGGGCAACCATTAAAGAAAAGGTATTTTTTAAAGTGTTATCAAAAAGAACAAAAGTTCATACCTAATCGTGTTTTAAAAAAAAAAAAAGTGCAGAACTGATTTTGACTGACAAGTTGTAGGTAGCAAACACCTGAATTTATAAGATTCATGGGAGATAGACCTGCATATTTGCTGGAAGTTCTTAGTCTGTAGCTCCAATAACAAATTGAGTTTGGGATGGGTTGGTGTGTTCACTTGTTTTTTAAAATCTTCAGTAGGCATTCAGACAGATAATATGTATGAGTGAATTTGAATCTCTCCCTGAACATGATCCTGTCATACATTTTTAAAAAAACACCACCCCTACCTCCACCCCAACTGCAACTCAACCAAAAGAAACCCCCAAACACCTCCCAAAAAAGCCAAACAAAAAAATTGAATAGCGAAACTGTAGAGGTTTAAACAACTATTAATTCTCTGTTAATTATGTCGGAGGTGGGAGGGGTGGGAATCCTTTATTTCAAAGTCAGCCTTGGTGACTCGTTACAGAAAATAAATGGTCTACTACTGCTGTACAGATCGATACTCTCTCAGTTCGCATGCTACTAATAAATAACTTCTCCCACGTTAGGGGGATGGAGGTTTTCCTGCCGTGTCAAGCTGTTACTGTCCTTTATTTTGCCATTAAAACCCCCCCTCTATTTAATATTTTCACTTTCTTTAGTTTCCCCTTTTTCTTTGTCTGTTATTTGAAGTACATAATACATAAGTAAGAAATTTCTTCTCCTGAAATAGTTTAAACGCATGGGCAGAATTCATCATAGATGGTGACCTCAACATTATCAATGCATCTATAAGTTGTATTTAAACATTCTTGAAGAGACTTGATGGGGATGAGTTATAGGAAGAATAAAGCTCACCTTGGAAAATGGACTTGTACTACCATCTTCTGAGCAATTTCTCTCACTTCTAGACATTACTTGAAGGTCTAATAAATATTTGAAGAAGGATCAATGCATGTGACCCCCATTAAAAATAATGCTATCTTATTTATGGTATTTGGAGGCATGCATTTCATAGGTGTAAAAATTTGCAAACAATCCTCGATTCTGAAGTTCTGTTCTTCCTGCGCTTTAATAGACTTGCAGCTGTCTTCACTGGGTGGCCAGTGGTGCACTGATGTGGGTATGAATCAGTGTAAATAGTTTGGGAAAGGTCCGCCAACTGAGAAATAATCTCGGTTTGAAAGAATAGACTTTTGGAAGTCTTTTGATCGATCTTGTGGATGAGTGAAGTTGTGCTGCCTCTTTGTCTGTAATATTTATCTCCTGGTTGATGAAAGCACTGCCTTTAGATGCTGTTTTGCTGTCTTCATGCAGAGAGTTTATCCAAACAAAATGCAAGATGATATATTTTGCCTATCATTACGGTGCAGTGGGGGTTAGTCAGCAACATGTGCTCATAGTATTTTCCTGTGAAACTTTTTCATTGACCACTGAGAAGTCATGAATGATTTTTGGGGCTGGAAGGGTGGCGAGCAGAATATGATGTTAGTTTCCGCAGTGAATGCATGCTCTGTTGTATTGTTGTGAGGAAGGAACAGAGAATACGTGTTACAGTTGAGCCTAGCCCCCCAGAAAAATATGGTAGGTTTGGGAGATCATAGTCCACATTACTGTAGTGCCGCGTCTGAAGCCAAAGCTCAACCTGTGGTCTAACACAATGGTTTTCACGGTGTGTTCTTTCATCCTACTGTTATTGCAGAGTCATGAAAGCTAATGCTGAGAACTATGCATGTTGTTAGAATGCCAGAGATCTGCATACATAGTAGAGACCTCTCAGGGATCCACAGATTTAAAAAGTTGAAAATTGTTTGGTTTTTTTTTCCATAATCCATCTTACACCTTAATAACTAGAATATTGAATGTCCTTGTAGATGCTCTGGATATTCTTTTTAATTTCTGAGAGGTTGTGTGCTCATCCAGTGAGGAATGGGAAGAATTTTGATAGCAAAATTTTTATAAAGGCTGAGAAACCATTAACCATCCAACACTGACTCAATACGCAAAATTATTCTGAGAGAGGTGTTGTGTTATTACTACAAAGAAAATATATAACAGCAGAATTTACCACTGTGTATGTCATGTAACCCCATCTGTTTTGTATTGCTTTTGTCAGTGAATCAAATGTGATAACTGCTCTAAATTTGTACCTTTTGTTTGAAATACACCCAAACTTGTTTCATAAATTTATCCTGTCTGCAGAACCGAAAAATAACCTGAAAAATTTCAAAGTTAGAGACTACTTAAAAGAAGAAAAATACGTACTCATTAGAAAATAAATGTTTGCCTTTTCTTTTTAGGTCAGAAGACTTGTCTGCACTTACATGGTATCTTTCCTTACCTCTATGTACCATATGATGGTTTTGGACAGCATCCAGAATACTATCTTCGTCAAGTGGCATTCAGCATTGACAGAGCACTTAATGTGGCTTTAGGCAATCCATCTTCTACTATTCAACATGTTTTCAAAGTGTCATTAGTATCTGGAATGTAAGTATGACCTGTTAGGATTTTTGGTTATTTGTTTTGAAATGATTTTGCAGTTGTACTACATAGAAGCACTTACTATGGACTTGGGTGACTGCAGTGCTTTTCCTTTTTCTTTTCCCCCATGCGTGTCTTCATACAGGCCTGCACAACTACTAAATAACTCTTCTCACTTGCTTTGATTTTAACATAATCAACAGGTTTTCCCCAAACACTTGATAGAACCATTTTTTCCTAAACTTGGATTCTAGTGTCTATCACTGCTCCATATCTGTTCCTTTTAGCTTTTTCTGTGTCTGCTGTTACAGCAGTGCTTTCCAGCCAGCATTTCCTGCCTGTCTGGGTTATTCTATGTTCCCTATGACCAGGTATGTCTTGCAGGAGCCTGACTCTAGGTCTCCTTTTCTTTGTTCATCTGAGATGGCCCTTTTAGGAAGCACATCACAGAGACCCTCAGGTCGTGTTTATCCATCTGATTCTCCCAGCAGCACAGGCCATGAAGTGGAGGCCCTTAAACATTAATTTATTCCCCTCTCAAGCTGACTGTCGTGTTTTATCTGGTGCAGCTTTCTACTACTGCTGGACTATACTGCTATTACTGAATGTTAACATTTTAAGGACTCTTAATCAATTTTTATTTAACTTGTGTAACCAAGGACTGAAAAATATGTCAAATCATAGTGAATAATAGGAAGCTGTCCTGGAGGAACACAGTCTATACGTGCATTGACTTTTTCATCTTCGAAACAATGTAAATGCTAATTTTCAGTACTGTGCAGCACTGTCTTACTTTTTTTCATGCACTTTTGAAATAAAGTTCTTTCTAACTGTTAAGCTTAGGAGTTTAGGAAGATAATCTTTCTGTTCCCAGGAAGTTTAAGTGGTATCTTCTAGATATTGCTAGTAAAGTGGCTGCAATAACTTCTTTTAATTTCTAATCAGAACTTTCTGATGTGTTTTTTGTAATAACAAGGAAGCTAACCCACCAAATTTCTTTTTGTTCTTTTTGTGAGAACTATGTGAAGTGTAGTATAGCTGTTCATCTCAACAGTGAAAGCTGGGCAGAGTAAACTGCTGAAGGCAATCTTTCTTTGAATCAGTGGGAAAACAATAGACAGACATTAGGAGAACCTGCCTCTTTTTCACTTCTCTTGCCTTAGAGCTTCAAAACAGTCATTACTTAGTCAGATGCTCATTGCCTCAAAGAAGCATGGAAAGAATATTTCATGTACTTGGTTTGCTTGCATAAGAGGCTATTGGGAAGCACCTAACAGAAATTATAATATACCTTCATCTTTACCCGGGTAGATAACACATGCTTATTTAGTCACACAGTTCTATTTGTTTTCTTCTGTTCTGACCTGAGTCAGATTCTGCTCATGGATATTACAGTGTCTCTGTGGTGAGAAACCTGTATTTTTCTTTAAATCTTGGAGATGATCTTACCCCTTGTCTTTTGTGTTAGCAGGAAAATTATGTAATAAAGGTGTTTGCTAAACCTTTATAGGTTTAACATAAGATTTTTGTTGCATTAACTTCTAAACATAGTGGAGGTCCAGGAATAAAAAGAGGCAGAGTATGCTGTCCTTTGTGCATGGTGAAATTAAAGTAGGTGTTCATAGCTAACCTTGGAACTGTTGTAAATCTTGCTTTCCCTGCTACCATGTCAGTCTGAGGATGGATCACTTGCAATGCAAGTGCTGACTTTTTTTTTTTAAAAGTAGCTTTTCATTTATGTGCCTACAGCACACTGAGTCATTATAACTCAATGTATATAACCTGTCATTAGGTTTATACTGTCTCTATAAGAAAGAGATTGATTCATTATACAAGACCTGATGTCCTCCCTTTCAGCTTAACAGCTTTAAGTTTGTTGTTTCAACTTAGCTCAGTTTTAACATCATAAGCATTTTTTTTAAACAGTTCAGTCTAGTTTTTGGAGATATTAAATGTGTGCATATTTAACCATATTAACGATAATAGTATTAAGGCTATAGTTGTGCAGTTTTGCTGAGTTTGCATTTAATTTAGGATTGAAACCTCTTTTACTACTGAACTTTAATTTTTTGACTTAGCAGGTAAGCATCCCAGCTGCATTTTTTTGTAATATTTTTGATAAAGAGATTTTATTTTATTTTGTAGAGGTAACATTTAAATGTATGCTTTCCTGAATTTCTGTTGACTTTGGTTGTGATTACTGCAAACTGTAGATTCTTGCATTCACCCAATGTGTTGAATTATGACCAGTTTCCTTAACATGCTGTTTTACAAGCATGTTAGATTAGATTAGAATTGTGGGTGCTGAAAAGTCAGTAATTCAGTCAAGTAATATCAGAATTGATGCTGCCTGTTCAACCTCAGTTTAGTCTTGGCATATTCATTATGCTATGTATTCTTTAATTGCATTCTCAAATCCTATTTTCTTCAGGATTCATGTCTTATTTAGTGCACGAGATGATTAGTAATCACTGAAAAGGGGCAGCTATTCACTCTTAAGCTGTTCTCATTGTTCAGTTATTTATATTACACAGCCGGTATTTACTCATTTACACCTGATCTGCTAAATTGATGTCCTTAAGGACTTTGTTACAGCATTTATCAGAGAGGCTGAATGCTGTTTTTGAAGCAGTCCACTAATAAATTTATTAAAAGTACTATTATGATGGTGTGCCATTAGTGTGTCTACACGTGGGGGAGTGAGAAACAATGTTAACGCAGAAGTGCCTTCTACTTTTTTTTTTTTTTTAAGATACTTTGACATGCAGAGGGCCTATTCTTTTTACCTTTATTTAGTAACGTAATGCTCCCCTTTGGCCTGACACATGGGAATTTTCATTCTCCTGGATATGCAGTTTATCTTTTCATTTTTTTCCCCTGGATTTTAATACTCATTATAGTAAAATGCAGTTGAACAAATGCCACAGCATAACTGGCTAGCTTCTTGCTTTTACTTCTTCCTCTCCAGGCCTTTTTATGGTTACCATGAAAAGGAGAGACAGTTTATGAAGATTTATCTTTACAATCCTGCAATGGTAAAAAGGTAAGAATGCAATGATATGAAGTTCTTGCTGATTTCCTTATGTCTTGAATTAAAAAGTTTTGAAGCAAGATTCACCTACATCTTAACGAAATAAAAGCAACAAAATTATTGTCCAAATTTTTCAAAACACATAAGAATATTGCTAATTTTAAGCACCAATAATCTTTTTAAAGCACTGACATGTTAGGAAACCAAGACCAAAATATACTTGACTTTAGTTGTCTTATATTAACTGTAATTCTTGAACACTTGAACAAATTTGCATCAGGTTACTTTTCCTGTAACTATTAAAAAAAACAATGTAGTACTCTTCCGTATATTATGAAGTAGATTTTGGTAGTTTTAAAGATTTTAAATTCTAGCACCCATTATTAAATTTAAAATATACTTGGAAAGCTGGATAGTTTTTGTTGTTAGACAGTTTCTCTATTTCTCAATAGAGTAATGTTCTCTTAAGTGAAAGCACAGTTGATCTCAATGTTAGTGTCGTGGTGGTTGCACTAAATTCAGGAATAAATAAGGAGGAATTATTTCTCAAGCATAAACTGAAATCTCTTGGGTGTGTAGTCTTCCCTATCGTAACTAGTTTTTTTTAAAGAACTAATACATAATCATAAGATAGTATTGTCTGGTTTTTGTTTTAGGCTAGTAAAATTTTGCATGATTTTGAATTTCTGTCTTAATGTAATCTATATGCTTGAATTACTCCTATCCAAATAAGGACTGACACTTCGTTTAAATTATTCCTTTAATTTTTCTGTATAAAACTATTTTTTTAATTCAATTTGTTGCATTGATAAATGCCTAGTGGTTTTCTTTGATTTATAGATATTTTCTGTTACTTTGAGGTAAATTTGTTGCACCAATTTATAATTATCCAAGTATCTGCAGTTATTTTTTAATGTGTAGCTGTTTAAAAGAGCAGATTTGTCATGCTTCTAGGAAGTTGTTAAAATACTGCTTCTATGTATACCTCATGTAACTTTAAAACCATGCAGGACATCTTCATATATATGTCAAGGACAGCTAGAGAGACTTTCAAAGTTATTACTGGCGTGTAGGCCTACAGCTGCTAGTTACTCTGTAGAAAGATTTCCATGGGCTATAGTGATTTTGAATTAGTTGCAGGAATAGTACACAGTATGATGTTTTTTCAGAGAATTTTTTTTACTTTTTTTTTTTTAAGCTGGAGGATTCACAGCTCCTTTGTAATTAACACCCAAATATTGAATCATTATTAGCAGAGATGATTTTTTTGGGTCTGTTATTGTGAAAACAAAATTCTTAAGTTAAAAATACAACTAAGGCAAAATTTAAGAAGTTTAAGTATTTTATATTTCGATCAAATCAAATCTCAGTCTTGTTGTACTGGAATAATTTTTGGTTTATGTCCTAATTTGTCTTTAATTTTAGAGTATGTGAGCTTCTGCAAGGTGGAGCCATAATGAACAAATTTTACCAGCCTCATGAAGCCCATATTCCCTACCTCCTTCAACTCTTTATAGACTACAACTTATATGGAATGAATTTAATAAACTTGGCTGCTGTCAAATTCAGAAAGGCAAGGAGAAAAAGTAAGATGTTTATTTCTTAAGACCAAATAACTGTTTTGAAAGGTAAAAACTACCCTTTTGAACAAAATGTCACTAGCTGTCAGACTTTAGCTGGAGTTGTGGCTGAACAGGTATCATGTGTTGTTTCCCTGTAGTTTGCTTTCCATGTCAAAACAAAGCCTCTGTGTAGTTTTCTATCATTTTTCCTTTTTATGCCTGTGTATTGGAATTGAGGAAGAGTCTGCTTCCTGAAATGAGATGCTATATATCAAGAAACGTGTTCTGTTGGCAGTGTAGCTGTGACCATTTTCACAAGATGACCACACCTCTTTACGAGTTAGATGATTAAAAATAGTTGGGTTTTAGCTGAAGAATTTACATGAAAGATAGCATACTAACACTGTTGCTTTAATTTTTAGGGGTTTGTTTTTGATCCCTATATCAATTATAATTCTTTTTTTTTGCTGCGGTAGTGTCTTTACAAAATTATGGCTAACCATTATGCTCTCCTGACAAATAATGTTTTTAATTAAAACACTTGTGTTTGTACTAAGGTCGTTTGCTCTAAGGTGAAATTTGAAATATAAATGTCTGAGCAAGGAAGGTATTTTAAATTTTCATTTAAAAAAATTAGTTTGGCATTTTGAATGTACACACTTAAATAAAAAATGAAGTTTGACGAGAACATCCATAATGTTACCTAAATGTTTCAGTATAAACGGGAGGTAACAGTAGAAAAACCATAATGTCCTTGGTACTTAACATTTAGAAAAATAAGTATTGTTTACTTACATCATAATTGTTCCTACAGCTAAAACAAAAGTTGAAGAGAGTAGTAAAGTATCAGAATCATGCTGACTTTAATTTTGTCCCATTAGTTTTATGCATATATATTCAGACAGCAATAGATTAGTGCATGGGGTTTCATAACTGATTCTCATCTAAAGAAAGATACTCTTCTCATACTCAGCAATAGGCCACACTTTTTGCTGGTGTAAAAACTGTAGGAAAACAAAAGCTCAGCCACAAACAGAGCATCTTCAGGATCTTCAGTCCTGAGAAAGTATAGTCAGGTACATTTAGTCTCCCAAACATCCAAAGTGGCCTTCTGGAGACATGCAGTGTGATTGTATCTAATGCTTGCTCACAGTCTTTTTCCATAGCTGTTTTCCCTCTCTCTTTCAAATGATAGATGAAAGATAGAAGCTATCTATATTCTCATTCATCATTTATTTAAATATGAGAGACCTAGGTCTTGAATGGAAAAAAGAGATTGAAAGAAGAGCATGGGCTGAGACCAGTGGACTTTATTCTGGTAGGAGAGATTCCCACAGGATAAAACCAACAAAATGACAGACTACCTTGTCCTACCTTGATCAGATAATGGCAGCAGTGCTCCTAGCAAGATTCATACCGCTTTGCGTGGCTCCACATCATACATGTATAAGTAGTCTGCCTCAGTCTGTTGCAGTCCCTAGGTGAAGGATCACTATCTACTACTCCTAGCACAGCAGCTAAGTGACAAATGGTTTGTCCCTGGTACAACCTTACAGAGGCAATGCTGTCAAGAGGCCAGTCCTTGCACAGCAGCCCTGAGAAGCGCTGTCCTTTCTAAGCTCAGACCTGTTGGAGTGATGTAGAAGGCACAGTCTCTGCTTACGGCTGTCACACTTGCCTGCCTGTTCCACAGCTGCTGTGTCTTGGGGATGTGCATTCGTTTTAGTCAAGTGTAGTTTGTGCCATGCAGGTCAGGCTGAACATTGTTTCTTAGATGGCAGTAAAAGACTTTGCCTAAAGATGTGCAGCAAACGCTTATTCTTCTTCCCTTGCAGATGATAATATAAAAATTGGTCTGGCAAGGAATAGAAAATTCAATAATAGATCTGTTCCTAAATGTAAGTAAGCAGCCTCAGGAGCCTGTTTCCAGTGGTGTTTTTCTCTCTACTCTCCAAACAGTAGACTGAAGGCTGAGAGAGGTCAACAGGGAAATTTGTAGTAGCAGGAATACTCTACCTTTATCAGCCTGTATCCTGAAGATGCGGGAGGTTGTTTTTTTTTTCCCCAAGTTCTTCTCTTTATGGATAGTGAGGAAGAAGGCTGCAAATTCATTCACACAGCATATGCCACTAAAACTGTTACAAAACTTTTATTTTCAGTAGTTGAATTGTCTTCTGTAATACAACTGTGAAGGACCTTGATGTGTCACTGCTACTGTCTTTAAAGGCCTTCATGTCAAGAAAAGGGGAATATTGGGTGTCCTTAAATCTCTATCCCTATGAGTAACTTTACTGAAGACACAAACTGATACAGGAATTTAAGCCTCCATTTTTAGACGTACTTGAAAGTAGGGTTCATAGTGAATAAGAAACTGCACTGAAACTGCTCTGGTGTGGTATTTGAAATGCATATGATTTTTTTTTAAATAATAGTATATATTTTACTAGTTGGCCTATAATATTGCATAGCTGCTGTGATGTCTTTTCCTTTACAACGTACAACTATTCAGTCCCATTTCATCAACTCAGAATAATCAAGTTGCAGATGAAAAATAACAAGAGATGTTTCCATGCATAGTCAGCTTGCATTTTAATGCAGAGAATTAGCTGATACGCCACACAGTAAAAACATGGCTGTTTTTCTTCCTGGACCAGCTCTGCCCAGGGGCAGGTCGTCACTTCTGAACAGCACAGACACTAAGCTATGCTAGGTTTGAGCTGGGTCTATGCAAACAGGATCAGATATTTTGTGTTGTCTTTCTGGAATCACCTGCTTAGGCATCACAGTGCACAGACCATGTTAGTGCAGGTGTGGCTGAATGTGAGCTAGGTCCTGCATAAGCACAAGCGTGTCCTTTCACCACGCTTGAGTGCCACATTTCCTGTGTGAGCTTAGCATCTGTGTGCTGTGTCAGTGCACTTAGGAGTCTGATGTAAGGGCATGGTTTGCAGGAACTAGTCTGGGTGCAGTAAGGTTGGTCTGGAACATATTTAATTAAGCCTGCTGGATTTCAGTTACTTCTGGTTGTAGCTTCTAAGGCAGTTTTGGCATGGTGTTTCCCAGTTGCTTCTGTAGTAACTATATTATTCAGGGCTTTTTACTACATGAGATAACCCTATCCCTGCTATTCCAAGTAGTGAAATTCATGCTGGCAAGACTCTGTTTTGAAATTTACTTTAAAATTATAGATTAAAAATACCTGTTCTAATAAATATTTATTTATTGAAGGCCTCTGACAATTGAATTCTTCAATTAGTGTATCTAACAAATGCAAGAGTGTTTGCTATTGCTGAAAGGTAAATTTAATACAAAAAAACCTGCTAGTGTGCGACAACAACATAGCTGAGAAAATTCAAGGTTCAAGCTGGTCTTTCACTCAGAAGTAGGAGACTGAGTAATTTTCAAGGTCTTCTCCCATTCTGCCTCCCCCCAGCTCCATTCCTGGGCTTTTTTCTTTCTTGTCCCACATCCTGTGTATATTGTCTTTCCTTCCTCTGAAGAGTGAAGGTTCAGGAGGAGCCCACAAGGGAGGTAGTAAATCTTCAGAGAGGATTTCTCCAGCATGCTTCCTTATGCTGAGACCTCTGAGCAAACTTATACAGTGTTTTCTTTAATTGTAGGTCAGACATTTGCCTTCATTGCAGGTTTCCACTTACTGGTAGTGCTGCTGCATCTGGAATATATTGTGTATTCTCTTTCAGCTCACAGATAAGCCAGAGGAAAAGTGCGAAGTAGAATTTAGTGTTTTCTTTGGCTTCTAATTTCCACTGGGATCTGACCTGAGGACCCGGACACTTGGGAATTCTGAAGTTTACATCAGACTGCATGATTTACTTTGAAACTCGCACAAATAGACAAAGATTGAATTTAGGTTAAGATATGACTAGAACACAGCAAATGTAATTCTAATAGTGTCAGTGTGTTGAGAATATATTTTTCTTTTTATATGTATCTACACATTAGAAAGTAAGTTAAATCATTTAAACGATAGCGTAGTTACTTTTTGAAGATGATATCATGCAGTGCTATTTATTCTTTAGGAGCATTTGGACTGGTAGTATTGAATAATAAACACAATAATATAATGAAATGTGTAAAAAATAAAATAAAATAAAATAAAATAAAAAATTAAAATTGCTGCATAAATGAATTAATTCCTCATTCTTTTTTTCTTTCTAGGTGATACATCAGGTGTAAGTAAACGTCATAGAATTCATTTGCCAGAAAATTCAAACAGTGCATCTTTCATTGAATGGGAAGAAGATGAAATACCAAGGTCAGCATGCCAATTTTTTTTATGTATGCTGTATTTTCTTTTATATGTCAGCTTGTATATACTGCGGGGTTCCAGTATCTCATTTAAAGGACCCTTATATGTTCTATGTGTTTAACAAAAAAAAGTGCTAAAGTGACACAGACAATTGTTATTTAGTTTCTTTTTATAGTTTCAGTTATCTGACACTTTCTGGTATATGGTTGTAAAAATTTAACTGGCAGATAACAATAGGAATACATGTGACAAATTCAACTTTCTGGTCTTTGGAAGATATGTTTCTAGCTAATGACTTCTGATTAAAAGCTAAGCAAGTTTAATAGTTATAGAGAATACTTACACAACAGCTCACAGATTCTGTTTTTGTAATCGCCCTTAACTAGCATGAATAGTGTGCTGTCAGAGTATTCCAATTTGTCCATTTCAAATAGTAGCTACATAAGAATCTCAGCGTAGAATTTTCACGTCCTTCTCCCATGCTCTTCCTTTTTTCTAGACATTTCCTAATCTACAGCTTGTGATTTGTGATA
Organism: Burhinus bistriatus; assembly: GCA_013397275.1. NCBI lineage: Eukaryota > Metazoa > Chordata > Aves > Charadriiformes > Burhinidae > Burhinus > Burhinus bistriatus. The sequence goes on along the minus strand of VYXH01004970.1, from coordinate 307,015 downwards.
GCTTTACTTCTATAAGAAAAGGAATATATCTTGGGGTATTTGAGCTTTTGGGGCTGGGGAGGGGACAGAAACAGACAGTATCTTGTGCTACCTCAATTTGTATAGTTTACCTGTAGCAATTTCATTCTTTAAGCTACTTTCTAATGTTTGACAGGTCCTGTAAATACTCTGTCATCTAGTAGTTTTGTCAGTCATTGGGGGGATAGTTCCTGTCATTCTTCTCTGAATAGCTTATCAGGCTCAATATGCCATGCTGCTTGCTAGCGTTATGTATGGGAGCATTCACTTCCCAAGTAGAAAGTAAGTGTCTTATACCATACTTCAGCTTTTTCTAGTGTGCAAAAGCCTGAGCTTGTGCAGGATAGCATCTGCTTTTCTGGTTCTGCTACTCCTACTTTAAGGAGGTTTTGAAACAACATTCATCTGATGGTTGTCTTGTGATTTTACTTGTGGTCAATTCATATCCAGTTGTTCTTGGGCTGTTTCTTCTCCTTTTTGGCTGCATACTTTCTTCATAGTCCATTTCAACCTTTATTTGGCTCAGTTATGTAAACCAAGTTACTTAATCTTTGGGGGCTTGGATCATAAATTGGACCAGGATTATCTGATGTTACTTCACACAGATCTGGAGAAGGCAGATAAAAAGCAAACAAAGCAGCACTTCCTGGCTGTCAAACCCAGAGAGGGGTGAGCCCAGCATAGCAGGAGCCAAGAGCTCTCTGCAGGCACTCATCCTCATGGCTGTATCCACAAGCCTTCTTTCCTCCTCCTTCCACACTTTTGTGTATACAGCCAGGGGTGCAGCACCTCACTTGTGCCAGTCCTTTTCTGGCTCTTGCACACATTCCAGCAGTGGGATGTTAGCAGTAATGTGGCCAAATACCATGTGGCCAGCCTATCCATTTCCCTAGCATTCATTCTCTGTACTTTTGCCAGTAGGAATTTCTTTCTTGGATGTAAAGCCTGAATACTACATAGTATACAAAACAAATTCTCTCTAGCGCCATATGCAATGATACTGGTCATTCTCTCCCTGATATGTTTTACAGTCTCATTTACCGTGTCACTTTGGCTTATAAACATTTTAGGATTTACTAGTATAAGTTGTTTCTCATCTTCTTTTTTTCCAAGTGATAATCTTCCATTTGGAATCCCTTATAAGTCCATATGGGGTCTTGCATCCCATTTTAAAATTTCATCCTGTTTCTATTATTGTACTTCTAACTTATCTTGCTTTCGTTTTATGATACTATGATCTGGTTATGTATCCAGTGTGTCTACCAGCTTGCCTTATCTGCTGCATTTGCTGCCAACAATATTAAGATGTGAAGTAAACTCAGTCCTGGAAACTAGTCTATGTTCAGTTCTACGGATTTTGTATCAACCCTCAGTCTTTTTTATATAACCAATAGGAATTTCACCTTTAGCCAGCTTGTAAAATGCTTTAATAATTTAGGAACTAATTTTCATCTCCTCCAACTGAAATTGTTTCCCATTTGATACTCTGTCAAACATTCCTTTGTCTAGGAAATGAATTATTTTATTAAAAATGTTCTATCGTGGCTGTGTTCCACATGCTGTAGGATGTACATGCCACTGCAAAGTAACAAACCTAAACTCTCTTCCATTCCTGATGTTACTGTTCTGTATCTAAACAAAATTAATAGGCTGCTGTAATTTCTCCTGGATTATTTATGGGAGTCATTAACTTAAACCAGTGTTCTTGTAATCAAACCCATACTGCAATTTGTCCCACTTTCAGATTACCTTCCTACTTTATTTCCTTTAAACTTCTGAAAATTCGCGCCTAGATTGGTTTAATGGTCTTGTAATTGTCATGATCAACTTTGCTGAGGATAAATCTGACCCAGATAGTACATGAGATATCTATCCAAGGAAACCCTTCCAACTGTTTCCTGAAATGAATGTGACAGATTTTTTCCATACTGTTTTTGTTCTTGTGGTCTACAGCATTACTTGATATCTGTAAAGCTGCCCTTCTTCCTTTGTTTCTGTCTTTCCTTAACAAAGTATATTCTCTATTTGAAACATTTGGTTTCTGTGTATAGCTATATCAACAGCTATATTGATTTCTAGTTTCATGTGCAATACCAGCACGGGCCCCTCACTTTATTATCCAGTCTTCTTGAGTTCAAGTTGAGATGTTTGTAGCCCAAACCACGACACCTGCTGTATTTCACCATTTGACTGTTATTTCCAGCAGCGTTTGAAGTTTCTCCTGTGTCAGTACTGAACTTCTAAGTCTTTGCTTGTCCTTTATATAAGATACGAAGATCTCATCTTTCCCTACCTTTCATCTGTACGCTTAAGTTGTTCTTTCAATAAAAAGCAAAAGGGTAAAAGACAGTCAAATATTGTTTGAGACCACAAAATTTCTAGGGCTGCCTTGTATTCTTAGTGGGTGGGATATCTGTTTGGACTCATTATACTGGGTTTTGTGTACATTGAGAATAAATTTTAGAGATAATCCAACATGTATCTGCCAAGTCCTTGCTGCAAGTGGCACTTGACAAGTGCTCTGGTTTAACCAAGCAGTGCCAGTGATTTGGCATTTCTTGACTTTGGAGTACAGTATATCATGTGGTTGTAAATCTGATGCTGGATGCCTGGTAGGTAATATGCAAAATATTATTCAAAATTATGTATGTAACATTAGCAGCATTTTGCATGGGTAAATGCCAGTGGTGGTTCTTTATTTCAAAAAAACATTTGAGAACTATGCCAAAGTTTCTTGGTGACTGAACTCACTTTCCAGTACTAGATAGCACCTTGCTACCCTGCCACTTCTCCAGAACAGTATTTAACCCAAACGTGTCCTGTCTTGCTCCTGGTAAATCTCTGCATTACTAACTTGTGGCTATAATTGGCGTACTGTATTAAGCCAGGGACAGTTCTTTTAATCTAATTCTAGAGTGATTCTGTTACAAAGTAGACAAATGTCCAAAGCCACTAGTGCTCAGGAATCCCTGATGTTGTAAGGCTTTTTAGGTACGATACTTGCCAGTGTTACCAGACTGGAACCTATAAAGCCCACCTTAAAATGGGCAGTGGTCACTTGAGCCTGGTAGTGCTATCCAACAGTTTTGACAAGAGGAGTTCTTCACGAGACACATTTATGTTATCCCTCAGGTAGCTGATAATAAATGATGAAACGCTTCCATGAGTTCCGGTGAGAAAACTTTCTGGTAAACATCAGGCTTGGAGTAATCTGCCAGTCAATCTACCATTTGGACATGATGCGTTAAAAGCAGAATGATTGGTAGAAGGCTTTTGAGAAACACTTTCTTTTTTTAAATCCTAGATTTGCTATTGAACGCTAGTTTGTATGGAAATTGAGAGATCTGACAAATAACACTATTGCACAGTCTAGCAGTTATGTAATGTTACAGATTTCTACTAGGTTTGTGGCTGTCATAATTGCTTTTCTTGCTTGTCAGGATGTACATGTTTTTATTTAGCCGTTGATTCTTAATAAAATAGGCGCATTATTCAAGTCACTGGAACGTCATGCAAATGAAGACATTTTTTTCTTCCACGAACAGAATATGGAAAACTTGTGTCAAAGCTTAGAGTCCTTATCAGTTTAGTTGAGTGACACCTTTCATATTCTCTGTGGGGTTAATTTTTTATCTACTATCCTCAGTTTAACCTTATAAATACCTGAGATGTGATCATCACAAAACTTGTTTCCCTAGGCTGTCATCAATGTTGGTGAATTAAGATGTTGACCTTGATATCCATTCTTCAAGGTTCTTGAGGGCTTCAGTGCAGCGAACTGTATGGAGTGGGCACTTTTTTAATTGTGTCCACTGTTGCTTTAATTAATTGCCTCAGCATCTGAGGAACCAAACTTTGGTACTTTCTTTGAGCATGCATTTCATCCTACATTATTATTATTATTATGCTAGTGGATAGTGCCAAAAACCTTTTACTTTCTTCAAAAATAAGGACCATTCTCTCTGTCTGTTCTCGAAATAATTTATTTGAAGCTTTTGCTACAAAGGTAAGATGGATTTGTATTACAGTTTTTCAGCATAGTGTGCGTCTCAAGTAGTCTAGCCATGGCAGCTCAATGTTGTGCAACCCTGATTTATCTTGGTGCTTAGGAGAGTAAACTTTTGTTCTCTTGCAGCCAGGTTGCTTCCATTCACGTGCCACCTCCCTTAACCCTGCCTTTCATATATCTGTATTAGAAGTTGTACCTCGTGAACAATTCTATCTACATTCTCTTTCACAACATGAAACATAGATGCTATGAAAAGCTTTGGCTGGGACTTGCTAAGTCTTCTTTTCTAACCTTGTTCTAATACAGATGTTCTCAAATCATGGTTTTGACATTACATAAAATCTTTTTCTTTGCAGAACTAATGCATGTGATATGAGGCGGGTGGTTAGTCCATTGTATAGGGCAATCTATGTCAAACAGACCATATCTGACTATCTTCCAAGGTATAAAAACTGCTAATGACCTGAGGTAGTTCGTATTTCCAACTAACCACAGCTAGGAGACTGGGCATGTTCTGACTTCTTCATGCTGTCTTCTTAACTGCTAGTTGCAGCACTGCAGCTGCTCGGGAAATGTGGCTTGATCTGGGAGAGTGAGAGATACAGTTGCTTCTTATATTTTCCTGATGTGTTGTGCATGTTTGTTTCAGATGAGCAAAAGCAGCAAACCTAACAGCTGATCAGAAAAGAACCTAATGAAGTTCAACAAGAGCAAGTGTAGGGTCCTGCACCTGTGGAGGAAGAATGCTAGGCACCAATATAGGTTAGGGATGGACCTGCTGGAAAGCAGTTCTGAGGAGAAGGATCTGAGGGTCCTGGTAGACAGTAAATTATCCATGAGCCAGCAATGTGCCCTTGTTGCCAGGAAGTCCAGTGGAATCCTGGGCTGCATAGGGAAGAGTGTGGCCAGTAGGTCGAGGGAGGTCATTCTCCCCCTCTACTTGGCACTGGTGAGGCCACAACTGGAATACTGTGTCCAGTTCTGGGCTCCCCAGCTCCAGCGGGACAGGGAACTACTGGAGAGAGTCCAGTGTAGGGCAACAAAGATGACTGGGGGATTGGAGCACCTCCCTTATGAGGAAAGGCTGAGAGAACTGGGACTCTTTAGGCTGGAGAAGAGAAGGCTGAAGGGAGACCTTATTCTTGCTTATAAGTATCTAAAGGGTGAGTTGGAGGAGGATGGAGGCAGACTCTTTTCAGTGGTTCCCAGTGACAGGACAAGGGGCAACGGGCACAAGTTGGAACATAGGAAATTCCATTCAAACATAAGAAAAGGCTTCTTTGTGGTTAGGGTGCCAGAGCACTGGAACAGGCTGCCCAGGGAGGTTGTGGAGTCCCCTTCTCTGGAGATTTTCAAGACCCGCCTGGATGCAGTCCTGAGTGATGTGCTCTAGGCATTCCTGCGTCAGCAGGGGAGTTGGACTAGATGATCTCTAGAGGTCCCTTCCAACTCTAAAAATTCCATGCTTCCGTGATCAAGCTATTGACAGTACTCAGATGACAGTACTCAGATGAAACAGTTCTCAAAGAAGTGTGTAATCATGTTAAATAACTGTACTTCAGGACAGTTTGTACGCCTCACTCTCCCTCTGACATTTTTGTTTTAATCGGAGCAAATTAAAATGTTAGAAGGACCAGTTTAAGCTGCTCTGCTTTCATATGCCCTTTGAGGTTTTTCCTGAAGTGGGACCAAATGGCTCCTTGGCCTTTGTGGCTTACCTGAATGTTGCAGAAGCTCGTAGTGCTACTGCCCTGACTTCTGCTAGTGCAAGCATCTAGCGACTCACCTTGACAAGATGTTAAATGCCACGTTAATGACCCGGTTGTATTAAGAAGACATTTTTCAAGTCTTACGAAAATCTTACTGTACGTGTCAGTTGTCTTTATTAGCCTCCACATCAGTCTTTGGAGTGTGCAGTTTTGACTGCCAGACCTGCCTTAATCTTGAAAAAGTTAATGAGAATTATGATGATAAATCCTAAATTTTTTTCAAAAAAGGGCTCTTGTTAGCTCAATGTTTTTAATTTGAGTAATATGCCATGTTAATTGGAATACTGTAGTTTTTGACAGACAGACTCCTTATATCTGTTTGATTTAGAGCTTGGGCAAAATGAGCTTTTCTGCTTCTAATTGTCCAAATCATTTGAATCTTGGTGAGCTGCAGACAAAGAACATGCTTCAAATTAATATTGTTCTGGAAAAAGACTTAAGTTACAGTGACAACTACCAGTTTGTTTTGAATTCAGCAATGTTGAATTTAGTATTATTTTTATAGGATAAATTCATATTATAATCTCTTATAAATAAGAAATCTGATTATTTGGAAAGCTCTTGGCCAGTTCTGTTTGTGGTATTGATCAGTTCTCAAGACAAATCACTGGCCACGCTCTTGATGGGGATCTGGAAAATCAAGACACGTTTTATTGACAAAATGTCCTAACTTAGTTGAAGGGGAAAAGAATAGAAAGCTGACTTTTTGTCAGAGGAAAGGAAAATGTTTCAGCTAATGGTTTTAGTCATCAAACAAACTCTTCAGAAATAGGTCACTAATACTAAAAATATATTGTCTTAAACTTTTCAAGAATTTTCTTTCTTTCTCTCTCTTTCACACACACCTCCCCTTTTTTTTTTTTTTTAATTGGATTCTTTTTGAAGTGGAAATTAATGGAAGTAGGAAGCTCAGAGCTTTGCTATTGTGTCTGCCAAACAAGTAAAAGACAGATCATGACCAGATTTCTGGTCATTTACATGTGTCATTTAGCAAAAGAAAGTATTAAAATCAGAAACTCTTCTGATATCAATGACCATTTTGTATTGTGGTCTCTTTTCACTTGTTCCCAGAAGCACTTCGATTTCGTGAAGGGAGCAGACAAAATTTTTGCAACCTCCTCCCTCGTTCTTGTTTCCGAGTGATCTTGCAGTTTTTTCTTATTATGTGATCAAAATGCAAGTTTTGGCTTGCCTGCAATTCCTGTCGCCCACTGTGCAGGCAGGTTCTGTTTGAATGCTTTGATGAATACAAGCACCCAAAGTGTGTGACATGAAAATTATGCATTTTGATCATATTATGGACTTGTTTCTTAGCTGATGGTGCGACTGGGAAGGGAGGGTAGTGATGGTAATGGATTGTCCTTAAAGCGTGCATTATGGCATAGGCAGTCTAATTCTGCTAAAAGGCTGAGCTGCTTTGGTTTAGGAGCTCTATCATCTGCTCTCTTAATTCTCACAGTAACTCCAAAACAGTACTGCTGAATGGAGGGATTAGTAATCATAAATTAATGCATAGAATCTTACAGTCGTTAATGAATTCTACATCATAAGTGCTTCACAACTTCTGCCAGACTACTTTTGGATGTTGAGAACAAAGAAATATCCTGCTCTGCCTTCTTTTGCTGTAACTGAGTGAAACATAGATTTACATACAGGGTGAAAAATACACTTAGTATATTGATGCAGCCACAAAATGTGACATCACAAATTTTAAAAGTATGGCTGCCAAGAAATTATTTTAGAAACTTTATTTTCTCTGGTTTTAAACTATATACTTTCAAAACATTAAGTGTCAGGCAATTTCTAAAATTAACTTTCAGATTGCCTATTCCTTTTTTCTTATCCCTCCATTAAAAATCCAGTTGCTGAGATTTCTGTTTTGTTTCTCAGTTTCATATTATGTATAACACAGGATTTTACGTTCTAATAATTCCACTATTATAATGTGATACAGGAGGAAAGCAAAAAAGATTCTTGTACGCTGAGTCTGCTGTAGGGAGGTTGAGGTTATCACAGTAAACCCTATCAGCCTTACGCAGGTGAATATTTCTTTCGTACCCCAGACGTCAGGTTACATATCAGCTGAGCAATTGGAACTAGTAATACAAATTGAACTTTGTATTACTGTGATATATAGAAAGAGTCAGTGACCAAATAACTAGACCTCAGATCTCCTTTCAGTCCTCTCTGTCTTTTCCCTTATAAGTGCCAGTAAATTCTAGGACTGGTTTAATTTCTGCTTACATTTCTAATGCTGTTTATTTCCATCTTGTCCAGTTCTTTGCCTAAACAGTTAAGCTAACAAGCGGTAAGTCTATTGGGTTTTTTTATCTCCACTGGAGATTCAAAAAAAAAAAAGTGGACTTTTTCAGAACTTCACTGTTTTATGGTTAAAAATCATTTTCTGATTTCCTTGTCAGGTCTCAGTGTTCTCTCTACCAAAGCAGGAAGCTATTTCTGCATTATGGAAAATATGGTTCATATTTGAATTGACTGACGTTATTTCTTCATAGGTGGACAAATAGATACAGGTGTAATTAAGTAGTTGTAGCCTAACAATTTCAATTTTCTCTGCATGGTATTGTGACCTAACAATCTTACAAAGCAAAGTACTTGTTTGCCAGTGCCTTTCTTAATCTTTATGAAGTTCATACTCTATTGTGGACCTAATAAATAATCCTTGCTTTTGTAATCACAAATTAATGGGTTTGGTATCTTAAACTAAGTCATATGGTGCATGGATACACTTCAGAGATAGTAGATCTCCATTCTACTGACAGAACTGGACAGCAGTCAATAAAAGCTCACATTGTGGTATCTCTTCAGATAAGTAGCACTCTTAATTTGTTGTGTTGTGTGTTCCTGTCCTCATCTTTCTTATAAGCCCCCTTTAAGTATTGAAAGGCCGTAACAAGGTCTCCTCAGAGCCTTCTTTTCTACAGACTGAATAGCCCCAACTCTCTCAGCCTGTCTACATAGGAGCAGTGCTCCAGCCCTCTGATCATTTTTGTGGCCCTCCTCTGAACCTGCTCCAACAGGTCCACGTCTTTCCTGTGCTGAGGGCTCCAGAGCTGGACGCAGTACTCCAGGTGGGGTCTCACCAGAGTGGAGTTGAGGGGCAGAATCCGCTCCCTCGACCTGCTGACCACGCTTCTTTTGATGCAGCCCAGGATATGGCTGGCTGGCTGGGCTGTGAGCACACATTGTTGGCTCGTGTTCAGCTTTTCATCCACCAGTTACTCCCAAGTCCTCCTTGGGAGGGCTACTCTCAATCCCTTCATTCCCCAGCCTGTATTGATACCAGGGCTTACCCTGACCCATGTGCAGGACCTTGCACTTGGCCCTGTTGAACCTCATGAGGTTTACATGGTCCAACTTCTTGAGCTTGTCCAGGTCCCTCTGGATGGCATCCCATCCCTCAGGTGTGTCAACCGCACCACTCAGCTTGATGTTGTCTGCAACATAAGTTGAAGCAGTTTAATTTTACATTTCTTTCAGATTTCATATTTCTAGGTAGTTAAATCCTTAATTTTCAAAGTAGGTATTGGGGATATCCAGCTTTTAATTACATCATCAACTACCTTCTTGCGCTATAGTGACTTCTACTCAAAGCTTATAGAGAGCATTGAAAAAATTAATGAATTGTATCTTACATTCCATGCTAAGATTTTTGAGGCTCTGTTTATGTCAGGGAATGTAGGAATACAAGTAGAGGTTGTAAATCACCAGTTAATTAACCTAGACAAAGGGTCCTGAAGAATAGCATTATTTTAACCATGGGAAGCTTTGAGAGGATTTTCTGTGTTTCTCTAAAAATGTTCAAAGGGTAAACAGACTTCCATGTAAAGCTGGTAGCAGATTTCTGTTTCTTAGCTTCCTCCATGGACTCCTTAAAATTAGTTCACTGACAGCAACAGGTGGAAGGACATTACCCAGGGTGTCCATTACCTATTGTCCTGTCACTGGGCACCACTGAAAAAAGACTGGTCCTATCCTCCCAGCACCTTCCCTTTAAGTATTTGTAAGCATTGATGAGATCCCCTCTGAGTCTTCTCTTCTCCAGACTAAAAAGACCCAAGTCCCTCAGCCTTTCCTCATAAGAAAGGTGTTCCAGCCCCCTAATCATCTTTGTAGCCCTCTGCTGTACCCTCTCCAGCAGTTCCCTGTCCTTCTTGAGCTGGGGAGCCCAGAACTGGACACAGTACTGCAGGTGCGGCCTCACCAGGGCAGAGTAGAGGGGGAGGATAACCTCCTGTGACCTGGTTGCCACACACCTCTTGATGCACCCCAGGATGCCATTGGCCTTCTTGGCCACAAGGGCACATTGCTGACTCGTGGTCATCCTGTTGTCCACCAGGACTCCCAGGTCCCTTTCCCCAGAGCTGCTTTCCAGCAGGTCAGCCCCTAACCTGTACTGGTGCATGGGGTTATTCCTCCCCAGGTGCAGCCTGAGAGTTCTACGGAACATTTCATCTTGTATTTGAGGAGAACATTATTGTGACTGCTGTAGTATTTAGAATTGTTTACCACTTCTTTCTTTCCTCCCCACAAAAGAAAAAGCTAATCCCTTTAAGTTGAACATACAAATTTCTCATCTAATTAGATTTGAATATGACCGTTAATTTAAGGACTTGCCGGTGAGGATGAGAACTGGTAATTCTGTATCCAGGTACTTGCCCCCATTTCCCCTGAAATACTTTAGATGTTAGTCCAGTTAGAAAACAGTGATGATGCACGCTTCAAAATCAACGTATCAATAAAACTAACCTGTGGTATTTATGTTGTCACAGCTCTTTAATGTTGAAAGGCGTTGAGCCACAAAGTACCTGTGAATTGGAGGTGGATGCAGTTGCTGCTGACATTTTAAATCAACTGGATATTGAAGGTGAAGTGTTAAACTTTCCATGTGAAATGTTTTAGGACAGGAACTACATAGTCATCTTTTTTTGAGGCTCAGCTTAGTTAAGCCACAGTCCAGATTTCATGTTGGTGAACTGGTGATCTGCAACTGTATAAAGTTTAAAAAAAAAAAAAAAAATTGAATGAAAGAAGACAGGTTATAAGAATAGCCTATTGTCAGAGCAATAGACAGATATTTTTGTTAATGCTAACAGAAGGTTTCAGACCTATAAGGAGAGTAAGTGAAATATCAACATCAAGTATGCATGTGTATATACATACATCTATACACACATACACACACGTACTTGGTGAGAAGACTAGCAAAAGCCAAAGATCTAGATAACAAATAGGAGATGTAGAAAACAAATAAAGTTACACCTTAACTTTTACATAACACTGAATCCTAGAGTAAGGCAAGGTTTGCAATTAAAAAAATAACAGGTTAGAATGACAGATGAAGAAGAGTGTCAGAACCTAATCTGGGGGGAAGAATGCTTTGTCACATTGACAGACTTCCCTTCATGTATTATTGCGTATTTCAGCCCAGATTGGCAGGAACCCTGGTTTGCAAGCTATATGGGAAGATGAAAAGCAGCGACGGAGACAGAAATGTGAATCTTCTCAGATTAAGCCACCTGAGTCACAAGGTAAAAGAAAAAAAAAAAAAAAAACCAAACAAAAAAATTGTGCAGCTATTTATTGAAAATTTTGAGAAGCAAGCAGGAGATAGGATTTAAATTGATGTATCAAGTTTGAGGGCTTTTTAGATGTACTGCTTTTTCAATTCCAAGCTTACTGATTGCCCAGTATGTGTATTCCAATTTTAAAAGCAAGATACATAACCTTGCCTAAAAACATCATGATTCAGCTAGCTGCAAAGCATTCTAGGCAGAATAAATTATAATGACAGTTAAGATTGTACACTTTATTATGGAAAACATTTAAATGTTTAAATACTGGCAAAATTAAATCTCTTATCGTGAAGCTTTCCGTAGTAGTTTATGTACAAGGGCAGTTCGTTTGAATTTCTGTGGAATTATAGCTAAGGTGATGTTAGATGAAAATTATAAAAGGATGGACAAATCCCTGTATTTCTATGTAAAATTCATTGCTCAGGGAAGACTGTGCTCTGCACATTAATTGCATAACGAACAGACCTATTCTCTGCAGAACCTAGGCCATGTTTCTTTTAAAATATGAATGATATTTGGCAAGTAAGCCAGAGGATTGCAAGAAGGAAGGAGGCAGGTTCCTGGCTAAGGCAGACTGCTTTCTGACTGTCTTTTTTTTCCTGCATTTGTGTGTGATATTATTCAGGCTGCATAAACCAGACTTTTCAAAATTGTCCACTGATTGTTCTTTTCCTGGATGCTCACCTTGGTGTAATTGAAACATGATTTGTAAATGCTGTTGATACTTGCAGTTGCAAATAAGATCAGTGAGAGTGTGTGAAGTATTTTAAAGTGTTTAAATACACTTGAAAAATCAGCCCTCAAATTTGACACTTAAAATTAGTGGGCACTTCAGTTTTGAGCCATTTCCTGAGAGAATTAGTAATTTTAACTGCTCTCTGTGTTGAGAAGTCAAAGTAAAACTGAATAACAAATATTTTTCAAATTTTAAAGACCGTGGATTTGTGCCAGCAACAGAGAGTGAAAAATTTTTTCAGAAGAGGCTTAAAGAAATCCTCAAGCAAAATGACTTCTCTGTGTAAGTGTTTAGCCATTTGCCATAAAGTATACTATTCTATGCAAACCTTAAATATGCATTTAAAAATTGGTTTTCAATTAACTAGAACGTTATCAGGATCAGTGGACTACAGTAATGGATCAGAGGAGTTCTCTGCTGAGCTAACACTACATTCTGAGGTACTTTCTCCTGAAGCCTTTCAGTGTACGCCAGCTAATATGGTAGAAGTGCATAAAGATAAAAAGATGAACAAAGGTGAGTATTTTTAATAGCATAATTGTTTAGGCATAAATCTATGTCATGCTTTGGCTGTTTATACTATCAGCAGAAGTAAGTCAAGGAAGATCTGATTGTCAGTTATGAAAAAATGAAGACTAGTTTTGCTTTATTTTCTTCATTGTTAGAGTAAGCCTTTTTAAAATTGCCATAGCCAGTAATAGAAACATACTTGACTAGTAAAATCCATTTTAAAGTGGCGTGCTTTTATAATGTATTGATGTCTGTGACTCTTTGAAGTTTTATCCTTTCTCTTTTTGTTTTTCTTTTAAAGAATCCAATAGGATGCATACTGATAAAGAAGAGGAAGCAGTTATTAATGAAGAAGCAATTTTGAACATTGTGGAGAATAGTCAGAGCTTTCAGCCTTTGTCTCAAAGACTGAATCAGACTACAGTTTTTAGTGAGTATGACTGGAATGTGTTTTCTTCCAAGCTGTTTCATTGTTCCACAATCTTTGTTGTGTTCATTTAACATTACCAGTCATGAAAGAAAGTTGAGTGGTTTACCTCAGGGAGTTTGTCAGGCAAATTGAGACTGGCCTACACACCCTACCACCACCCCAAAAAAAACACCTTACATTTTCTAAAAATGTCACCAGGACAGTGTATTTGTAGAGGCTACTGTGCTTTAGTGGTTCACTAAGCCTGTCCTCTTGCTAGATCAGCTCAATGCAGTCTCTTATGGGTATTGCTCTTCCTTATGCTCCTAGAGTTATAGGACTAAAACTAGCAGAAGAAAGAGGATTTTGAGTGTCTATCCGTGATATTCTTGTAGTTACTGCATCTTTCTTACATTATGGGAGAGAACATGCTCATGAGCTGTCTTTAGAAGCTCAGCTGTCTGGAGATACTGGGGGATAGTAGGCTGATAATGAGAGGCAAGCTGCAGCAGAGCATTTTCCAAAATTTATAGATACAAAGAATGGTTGAACTGAAACAAACAAGAAGTAAAACATTAAAGAAGGAGAGAAAAGCCATGACAGCGAACAAATGTGAATGGCATGAGGGGGAAACGACAAAATAACAACAAAGGAACTTGTATGAAAAGCTACTTCAGGTAGAAGTAGTTCAAATAATCTAGAGGAGATGAAAAGCGCGTGGTTCATGCTATCTCTAGATATACATTCTTATGTAAACATAAGGTATAATGTTAATATGCAGTACAGTTGATACTACAAGGTGTGGGGGCGGGGAATATTTAAAAACCATAGCCTCCAGTGCTTTTGATACATATATGTTGTTAATATGCACGTGGGCAACAAGATACAATATGGGTAACAATATATGTCTATGGGTAATACAATATACCACAGTACACAATCTTTTCTTGCAAAGAAAGGAGGAGTGGATCAAGTGAGCCTAAGAGTATTTTTCAGTGCTGTTTTATTTTGCAGAAAGTAGGCAAGATTTTGGTTATGGAAGTTTTACAGGCAAGGATTTGGATTTATTGAGAGAAGTATAAGTAAAGAAGTTGTGTGGGAGCTGGCAAACACCAGCTTTGATTCATCTTTTTTTTTTTTTTTTTTTGTG
>VYXH01004970.1:272289-286584 GCA_013397275.1 Burhinus bistriatus | reverse complement strand
AAAAAAAGTAAACATCTGTTTGCTGAGAGCTAAACTGAAATAATTTTGCATGGTTGGTTTAGTCTTCAAATTTCAAGCACTTTCAAGCAATGAAATTACAGTTCTGTAAAACTGAAATAAAATTAGGCATATTAAATGTCTTCTTTCTAACTTCTTAAGCTAGTGAATCCTGCTGGTTTTGTCTGTAGCTTTTAAATGGTTGGCTACCACTGTTGCCTCTTAAAATAGTAACATTGAATAATATTTTGCGTTTCTCAGTGAGAAATGTAACAATTTTTTGTTTTTCCCTTTGCTCCCCCAAATTACACAACCATATAGCACTACACCCCTTTGATTTTGAGATTCCCTGTGGCTATCAGTATTTTCTAAGAGAAGTACTGTGCATTAATTAGTTCCTTCATTTTCTCTAGGTCAGCTGGAAAAAATATGCATCAAAGTTCAACAGAAGAGGATTCATCTTCAGAGGAAGAAATGGAGTGGAGTGGTAACAATATGCTCCTAACTAATCTCTCTATACCTCAGTTAGATGGGACTGCAGATGAAAATGGTGGTAAGTAAATGGGAAAAACAGCTTTGGAAGTTGAATTTATTACCTGCGTCATAGTTTGTTTTCAGATCAATTTGCTAATTCTCGCAAGTGCTAACCGTTTTCAATTCTTGTTTCAATTGGAAGGAAATGCTCTCAACAGATTGCAGAAGCAGGCCCTTAACATCTTCCTTATAAGCCAGCAATATTTTAATCTCAGTGCCCTCAATGAATAACCAGAATCTGCTTTTCCTATTGTATTAACAGTCAAAAAAAGGGCATTGTTTTGTTAGTTTTATGGAAAAGACAGTTACCTTGTTCCAAAGGGTAGATTTCTGTTACTATTTGTTATGCAAATATGGTGTTAAAAGTAATGATTCTGTAGGGTCATTTATCCTGCTAGGGTGTCATTGTAAATAGTCAATGTATTACTGCGTGAATTTAGATGATTCTTTGCTTTGCAAGTATTTGCCACACATACTAAAGTACAGTGAGCCTGTGTTTCAGCCTATGTTTCATTCAGCTGGTTGCATGTTCACATCTTGAGATTGCGTGAGTTAAAACTATGCAGTGGCAAAGCTCGTGCAGAAGAAACTGCCTTTCAAAATCTATAAAAAATTAAATTAGTCTGTAGAGGTATCTCTTTATAACCTGCTGTCATTGATCAAATAACCTTAGTTAATACAATGCATGCTTTGAGGTTAGGCAAATATATAAATATTATTATTTGTTTCATGAGACAATCTATATAATTTCACATTTATAAAATTATGTTGAGCAAAACAATGTAAAATGTATGGATCTTGTGGGGAAAAATATATATTTGTATCTGGGTTATTCTCATGATTAGGTTCACATTTTGTGGTCTAATCAACAGTAATTGTTTTTCTTTGTTTAGAAATGTTGTATTAGTCATACTTCATTGCCTTTGAAATTTGTGGTTAACATCACTTTGTACAGAAGCTTCTTTCTTAATCCATAGTACAAACTGGTTAATGTAAAATCTTGTTTGTGCTCATGTATGTACCTAATTTCCTATTTATTGCATTTGCTCTTTGGGACAGAAATGTAATCCTTTACAAAATTTCTGTATTAGTTTGTGTCTCATGAAGCTATTTGACAAAAATAACAAACGTCATGTATTAGTACATAAACAACATATGTCTTAATATATCTATTAGCAATTCTGTATTAGAGAAAGTGAGCTATATTATCTTACTACATAGACAACGACAGCTATTCTTTTGTGTTCACTGTTTAAAGCATAGTTTGCTTTTTTCCTTTGCTTTTATAGGTATAATGGCAGGGTTAATACATGACTTGATGTACTACTAATATGATTTCATTTTGCAAAATATATAATTGTAATTTCCCTATCAGTACTTCGTAATTTAATGTAAAAAGGGGTGCTTCTGGCTAATGAGACTGTATCTTAAATCATTGTTTAAATTTTAGAATATTTTAAGTATATGAAATATCACATGCAGAAGAAGAATGTCAGCTTAGAATGAGTTTATCACTGTGAACTTTACATCAACTTCTTGTAATAGGAGATACAGTAAATTCAAAACAGATCTCAGTCCAGTTCCTCTAAATTAGAAAATGCTTATCCACACGTGAATCTGTGTCCATAACATCTGACTGACTGACAAGTACTTTTGCACTTTTTATATCTGAATAGTCAGGTATCTTCCAAGTGTTCGCTGACACGTACTAAACTCCCATTTTCTTGGTTTTAAGTTAATCATCCTCATTCTTTGTATGGACTCCTATCCTCAAAGAATCATAGGCAGCATTTCCCAACTGTGTTTCACAGCTCAGGAACTCTGTGTATGCATTAGAAAATGTTATTAGAAACAGATTGAGACTTCCTTTTATTTTTCTGACCCAGCAACAAATAAATTGCTAAGCTGAAGGCAGCATGAATCTAAGATAATCCCCAAATTGGTTGAGACTTACATTAAAGGCCCAAAAGATCCCCTATCTAGTACGACAAGTGTGCAGCATGTGCTTCCAGGTCATACAACATGTTTCATAACTCCTGCCACCCTTCAACATTTCAGCTAAAGATGTGGACATGTGAACAAAATGCTGTGTGCCAGGAGCTCTGTGGTAACTGCCTCTTTGCAGAGGAATAAACTCCTTCAAATTACTTGTTCATTGTGGTTATGAGCAAGCACACAGCTGCTGCAAACCAGTTGTTAATGTGTTACTTACCACCTGCCTGTCCACACTTACCTTGCAGTAGATGTGACAAAAGTATCAGTGAAAGAGAGAAATCGTCCAAGGTATCCTGTGATGAGTCTGCACAGGACAGTTACTGCAGCACATGCTGGGCACAGATCTGTGTGGGAATGTTAATGCATGGATATGAATTCATAATATAAGTAAACAGTGTGAGCTCCTTGTCTAAACACCTGAATAGGTGGTGAACCTATGCTTAGCACACAGGGCAGTTAATACAAAGCCCTTGCCATGTTGTAAGATAGTACTTTAGCTTTCTATGCAATGACTTTTCCATATGGGGAAATTCATCTAAATAAGTTCTTTGTTTTCCAGAGCCAATGAGTATGCATACTTCTCAGGGACAAAGCAGGATACAAGCTTTTCTAGATATCAATGTGTTTGTATTTAGTTATCTGAAAGTGATTTTTAGAAGACTTCTTTCAGCAAACGAGCATGAAATCTTTGGCAATTGTATGCAAGTGTACCGTTTAGAAGTAACTGACAACAGCTGAGACACAAATGTACTGACAACGTGATTTTGATAAAGCAACTCGTATTCAGGGCCTGTAGTTGTCATGATCGTAAATGCAATGTGATTTAGAAGAGGTTTGTTTCTTCTTTGGATGGGAGGGCTTTCAGGAAAATGTCATTAAAATGGTTAATGCCTTAGATTTTTTATATTTTTTTTTTGATAGGAAAACTAGAGTAAAATTGCTTGTCTTCCATTTCAGACAATCCTTTGAATAATGAAAGTTCTCGAACTCACTCCTCCGTCATTGCAACAAGCAAAATGTCTGTAAAGACCTCAATCTTTCACAAAGATGCTGCTACGCTAGAACCCCCATCTTCTGCTAAAATTACTTTCCCGTGTAAACACACAAGTGCCCTTTCTAACCATGTTTTGAATAATGAAGAGTTAGTAGAAGACCTCTCACAACCAAACACAGAAACAAGACCTGAACTTTCAGTCCATTCTCTTACAAAAGAAAGCACTTACTCAGCAAAGTACCCAGCTCCATTCAGCAATAGTACCCATGCAGAAAACTCTCACAAAGAGAGTAACAAGAAAGATACTCTCCCAGTTCCTTCATGTGAAAATAATATTTTTGAGTATGAAGATGATATTTCATCAGTGAGCAGACAGATACCTAGTAGGAAGTATACTAGCATCAGAAAGGCTGAAAAGGATGTCTCTTTTATGCATGTGGGCCGCCATATTGGTGACAGCATGTTGAATAAAAACTTATTTAACTTTTCTGATTTGAGCCACTCCAGCCATTCCAAAGGTAAAATGTCCTCTGAAGTAACTGAAAAATCCAACAGTGCAAGTATAAATAGTTTTTTTCCAGCAACAGTTACAGAAAATTGTGAATTGGTGTCTTGTTCAGGAGGCAGTCGAACTGTGGTACATTCACTTGAAAATAACACTGATGAAGGTGGCCTTAATAAGCTTAAAATTAGGTATGAAGAATTTCAGGAGCATAAGGCAGAAAAGCCAAGCCTCAGTCAACAAGCAGCACATTATATGTTCTTTCCTAGTGTTGTTCTTTCTAATTGTCTCAGTCGACCACAGAAGTTAGCTCCCGTGACATATAAACTACAGCAAGGCAACAAACAGTCCAGGTTGAAGCTGAATAAAAAGAAACATAGTTTTATCAATTATCAGGAGCCAGCAAGTGTAAATGATGTTGCATCAGTGAAGGAAAGCTGCTATACACAAGGTAATGCTTGTAGTAACATTCCTGATAAGGACAGTGCTTTACCTAGTGACTTAGTTCAAGTTCCTCTTGAGGCTTTTGAAAACAAAATGCCTACAAGTACTGCTAATTATACTGACTGCCACTTTGCAGATGGATCTCTTGAAACTGAGCAGTCATTTGGATTATGTGGGAATAAATACACGCTCCGAACGAAACGGAAGGTAAATTATGAGACTGAAGACAGTGAATCAAGCTTTGTCGCACACAACTCAAAAATTAATCTACCTCAACCGATAGAAAGTGTTGAAAGTTTGGATGGGTCTCAGAAGTCTCGAAAGCGTAGAAAACTTTCTAAAAAATTGCCACCTGTTATTATTAAATATATTATCATCAATAGATTTAGAGGGAGAAAAAATATGCTTGTTAAACTCGGGAAAGTAGATTCTAGTGAGGAAAGAGTAGTACTCACAGAGGAAAAGATGAACTTATATAAAAAGCTTGCACCTTTAAAGGACTTTTGGCCAAAAGTTCCTGACTCTCCTGCAACCAAATATCCTATTTATCCACTAACACCAAAGAAAAGTCACAAAAGGAAAGCAAAACATAAGTCAACCAAGAAAAAAGCTGGAAAACCACAAAAAACAGGTAGTAAAAATATTAAAAGAACTTTATCTTTCAGAAGAAGGACTCATACAATTCTCTCTCCTCCTTCGCCATCCTACAATGCTGAAGCTGAAGACTGTGACTATAACTACAGTGATGTTATGTCTAAGTTAGGTTTTCTTTCGGAGAGAAGCACAAGCCCAGTAAACACATCTCCACCTCGCTGCTGGTCTCCCACTGATCCAAAAGCAGAAGAAATTTTGACCAACCTGGACAGAGAAGCTTTATTTAGTAGGGGGCCCAATATGTACAACAGCAAGACTGTTAATTCTAGTGTAGGAAAAAATAGTCGAGCAAAAACTCAGGTTAAGAAATGTAAAAAGAAATTTGCTAGCCCCACTGTATCTACCAAGAAAAAGAAAAAGATTAATCAGGCTGATAAAACAGCAGATGATGGAAAGAAGAAACCTAGAATAAAACAAAGACAAAAAACAGCTGAAAAAGCATCCTCAAGAAAGCGCATTGTATTAAAAGATGAAAAAGGAAATACTCACTCTACTGCAGAAGTGAAATTTATGCTGAAACATCAAGATCTGCCTGAGATTTCTTACAACTCTGTCAACTCACAACCACTTCGTAACCGGAAAGACAGTTCTCTTCCTGGATATTCAGCAGGATATCTACCGTCAGCACAGCTCCCTTCAGCAGCTGATGCACAAGGTAATTCATCAGGCTGTTTTCATTCATTGATGGAAATTGATAAGCCTGTAGATGCACAGTGTTTACCTGCTCCACGAGAAGACCCTCATGCATCTCTTGCATCTAATCCTGTGGCATCTGAAAGGGAAGTACCAAAAATGAGCTCTCAAAGGCCCAGGACTCAAAGTGCTATATTTAGAATGAAGGATTCTGGTCTCATTCAAAACACATTTGATGCATCTAATCACTCAACTCAGGTAACACAGAATGCCCGCGTCTCTAAAGATAAGACTTCTACAAAAGCGGAAGAGATAAAAAATTCACAAAACAGATATTTACCACCAGCTGGGAAATTAAACGAAGCTCGTGACTCTTTGGACACAGTGAAGATGGATCAGTTACATGCCACTAACTATTTGCATTGTAAAGACAATAATCAACAGCAGATTTTTTGTTTACCAGAGGCATCCAAGCATCCTGATCCTTGTTCTTCCATTCTTAAGTCATCTGAGGAAAGCCCTGGGCCACTGCAGTTGCCCAAGAACTGTTTTGTAACATCTTTGAAGAGTCCAGTGAAACAGTTAAATTGGGATCAAAACCAGAGAGGATTTATTTTGGATATGTCACATTTTAAACCTGAAACAGTAAAACAAAGGTCTCAGTCAGAAACAACCATGCAATCAAAACCCATCTCCCAGTATAAAAACAGGACTATAGTGGCCCCATCAGCGTTCAGTGAAGGACAGTCTGGCCTAGCTGTTTTGAAAGAGTTACTCCAGAAGAGACAGCAGAAAGCTCAGAATGCAAATGTTACACAGGAACCACTACTGGCTAAAACACAGCTGAGCAGGAATATACCGTGCCCTCTTGAACAGAATAAAGCAATCAAAAGGTCACGGTCAGCTGCATCGCCAAAAAAATCTCGTGCTCCCAGGAGTACAAAATCTAGGGAAAAAACACCAAAACTTTCAAAAATGGAGTCTTTAAGCCAGCAGATCACTAGTCGCATTGATCACTCTGTGTCTGATGACAGCCCCATTTTTTTTTCAGACCCTGGTTTTGAAAGCTGCTACTCACTTGAAGACAGCTTGTCTCCAGACCACAATTACAACTTTGATATTAATACTATAGGGCAAACTGGATTTTGCAGTTTTTATTCTGCAAGCCAGTTTGTCCCAGCAGATCAAAATTTGCCCCAAAAATTCTTGAGTGATGCAGTTCAAGATCTTGGTTCTGGACAAACAACAGAAAATGACTTCCTGTGTCATAATGACCAAAAACCTGAGGACGAAAAACAGCGTTCTTCAAGCACAAGTAAATGGATAAGGTCTGGTTCCCTGAGCCCTGAGCTTTTTGAGAAAACCTCACTGGATAATAACGAGAACCACTGCCATAGCCAATGGAGGAAAAATGTTCACCCTTCAACTCCTAGATCTAGTTCTATTGATACATCTTGTACGCAAGAGACTGAGGTCTGTTTAAATGAAAAATTCAAATTGAATAGAAATACAATAAATAAAGAGAGATTTCTTAACCTTCCTCAGCCAACCAGCTCAGACTGGATTCAAAGCCACATTAGAAAAGAAACCACTTTTGAACCCTGTCAACCACTTGATTCAGTTAATACCTCTTTTACATCCATATTGTCTTCTCCTGATGGTGAACTTATAGATGCAGTTTCTGAGGATTTAGAATTATATGTTTCAAGAAACAATGAGGCATTAACTCCAACTCCAGATAGTTCACCAAGATCAACCAGTTCTCCCTCACAATCAAAGAATGGAAGTTTTACACCTCGTACTGCTCACATTCTTAAACCTCTCATGTCCCCGCCTAGTCGTGAAGAAATCATGGCAACTTTGCTGGATCATGATCTTGCAGAAACAATTTATCAGGAACCATTTTGCAGCAATCCTTCAGATGCTCCTGAAAAGCCAAGGTATTGTGTTAAATGCATTTCTGTCTACATATGCTTGTGATTCTATTAAATTTAATTTATTCCTGTAAACAATTTTATGCTGTTATGCGGCACAGATTCATGAAAGATCCCATCTGATATACGTACATTTGAAGTTGAAAATTGCAAACACCCATTTTCATTCATGACACTTTGGATTTTTTTATTGCTTGATGTTATTGTGGTAAGTGGGAATGTGCCTGCTTGGTTTGTAAAAGAAAGATACTTCCCACAGGAGTTGCATAGAAAGAAAACTAGTTAGCAGGACTGTGCTTGTATGTCATCTTGAGGACTGCCTGCAATGCAGTTTAGAGCAAAACAATAATTCAAACTATTTTCTTCACAGGGAGATTGGAGGACGGCTTCTCACAGTGGAAACTAGACTTCCAAATGACCTGCTTGAGTTTGAGGGAGACTTCTCATTAGAAGGTCTACGTCTCTGGAAGACTGCGTTTTCAGCAATGACAGAAAGTCCTAGACCAGGATCTCCTCCCCGTTACGGTCACACTACTGTTAACAGAGGAGAAAGTAATAGCCATAAAACTAGTGAAGACAAAAAAATAGTCATAATGCCATGCAAGTGTGCTCCAAGCCAACAGCAAGTTCAGATATGGCTTCATGCCAAAGAAGAGTATGACCATTTCAAGAAATTGCCTAAGAATCATCCTGCTGAGCTGGAAAAGGTAGCTGAGAATTTCAGCTCTGCAGTATCGTCTGAAGAGAAATCTGTAGAAGTAGTAAAAGCAGCTAAAGATTTAAATTTATCTAGCCTGGAAGATGAAAGACCTATTGTGCCTACAAAGAATTCTCCTGCTTCTGTGGCAGAAACTTCAAAAACACAAACCTGTGATAAGCCTATAAGCACTGTAGGAACTTCTGTAAATTCTACAAATTACATAGACTCTAAATCTGAAAGCAAGACACTTACTACTTCAACATTAGAACATGATAAGGAGGAGGAGGAGGAAGATTATTACGTCAATTATAGTTCACCAGATTCACCAGTACTTCCTCCTTGGCAGCAAGTAGCATCTCCAGACCCCAAGCAGTCCAGTTTAGAAGACACAGAGTGTCAGGATGTTATTTTGTGTTCTGTGGAAGGAAATGATGTAGTACCTGTTGGAAGCACACAAAACTCTCCATCCACCCAAGAGGATGTTAGGACATCCTTTGACACGTCTCCATTTCCAGTTAATGAAGATCCTGGAAATTCTGAATGCGTTTGCCTACATAGTACACCCATTGTGCAGAGAAAAAATCAAGATGGAGTACCTGAAGTTCTGGGGTTTACTCCTTTATCCACAGGTAAATCCATTAAGTGATTCTAATGATACACCAAAAAAAAAAAAATATCTGAATATGATAAGATATTATATTTCTTTTGATATAATGAGAAAACAATTATATCTCCACAAACATATATTTAAAACTAGTTTTGGAAAGGAAAGGGCCTGTGCATTGTTGTTAAAGTAACTGTGAATTAGGAAAAAAGTCTAGAAGCAGAACACCCTTTTGCTGTTGTATTTGTTTATGTATATAATATTTGTTTATAATGTTAACCAAATGCCTCTCGTTGTTTCCAGCATGTTGTTTAATGTTTAGGAAATATTATTGAGGCTAAGCAGTTTTGCACTCATATGTTTACAGAACCAAAAGCCCAGAAACTGAGCCACAAGAGAGGAAATAGTACTGATGGTCTTCGAAGAGTACTTCTAACCACACAAATGAAGGTAAATGAAGATTTTATGTACGTATGTATTTTTATTATGCCACGCATACACATTTCCATTTTCTTTTTCTTCTGTGTTTTCCTGTGTTGTTTTTTTCTTTTGCTGTTAAGATATTTAAAATACATTTAAAATGGTAGGGTGCAATCAGCGTACACTCAAAGTTAGGAAGAAGAATTCAGTTTAATTTACAGAGGGGAGAAAAAGTTGGATATTGAGAGTATGTTCTGTGTTTTAGGGTAGTGAGATGCTACTGAAACACTAAAGAGACACTGTGTAAGGATATTTTGCTCTTTCAGTCACAACATCCTTTTCAAGTTGTACTGTGATTTCCCTTTTATATGTGTGTGTATATACACACAGACGTGTATATTTATGTGTCTGTGTATTAGTTTTTAGACAATGTTCTAAGCATTTTCTGAAAACAATGTAGGCAGTGAATGGCACTGGTATTCTGACAGAGTAGACAGGGAATGGATTGCATAAAATGATCAGACTCACATGTTTTCCCTAAACAGTGTTTCTGCTCCCCATGTTACATAGNTGAGAGTGGAGTAGAAGGGCAGAATCCCCTCCCTCGACCTGCTGGCCATGCTTCTTTTGATGCAGCCCAGGATACGGTTGACTTTCTGGGCTGCGAGTGCACATTGCTGGCTCATGTTGAGCTTCTCATTCACCAACACCCCCAAGTCCCTCTCCCCAGGGCTGCTCTTGATCCATTCTCTGCCCAGCCTGTATTTGTGCTTGAGATTGCCCTGCCCCACGTGCAGGACCTTGCACTTGGCCTTATTGAATTTCATGAGGTTTGCACAGGCCCACGTCTCAAGCCTGTCCAGGTCTCTCTGGATGGCATGTTGGAACCAGAATGGTGGGGTAGGTGCATTACTGAAATGACCCAATAGTCTTTTCTTTTGTTCTCAACATACTTCACCCAGTTCAAGTGGGTACTTAAGTGTATCCTTAATTCAGTGCCTTAAAAAGTGGTAACTGAAACAGGTTTTTGATGAATTGTTGCTCAAGACAGAATAGAGATTTGCTGGTTCCGCTGTCCTGAGGCTTCTAAGAAAGCCAGTATGTGTGGATTTGGGGTTTTATTGTGTTTGGTTGTTTTGGTTTTTTTTAAGTATTTCAAACTGCCTCTTGCTTTACTGTGAGGTTTCATTAAAATTATTCCTAAAAAGCAGAAAGATACAGCTGTTGTTTCCCTGTTGTAAAATTACATGAGGAGATAGTGAAAGCTTTCTTTTTAAAGTAATTGTGGTGTACCATTTGCGTTTTCCTTGATAAATTTGTGTTTAATATTGCCTATGAATTTAGCAACCTGTAGTTTTTTTCAATATTACAGTGTGCTTTTTTTTTCTCCCCTTCCTCCCATAAGAATCAATTTGCTGCTCTCGGTGCTGCAAAGAAAGAAACTTCTCAGATTGAAGGACCATCTTTAAATAACACTTACGGTTTTAAAGTCAGTGTGGAAAACCTGCAGGAAGCAAAATCTTTACATGAGGTAACTTACTGTTACATGTTATTTTATAAAATGATAGTTTATCAGACCAGTTTTATAATGGCATAATTTAAAAATCTTGGCCTCTTTGGCCCCTGCCTGACTTAAAATTAATCAGTGTGTGATGTCTGCAGCTTTTAGGTAATTGCTCTGCTACTTTCAGCTTGATCTCCAAGTGCCTTTATTTAATAGTATTGAACTAAATTTCACGCTATTTTTATTGAGAAGGTGGTAAGCCTTCCTTTAAAAAAATAAAAATAAGGGAAAGATCAGAAGGAAGAAATAGTAAGTTTTGTATAAAAACATTACTGGAAAACCTAGTTGAGCATAACTTTCATGGATCATTTTCTTAAGAAATAAGGCATCTGGCATCATTCAGTCGGGCCCTCCCTGTACCCGTGCATGTTACCTTCTGAACCTCTTGGCCAGTTTCTACTACATTTAACAAAATCGTACATGTCTCAGTGTCACTACGTATTTCATGTAGATCAGTGGTTCATCTGCGAAGAGAGTTCAAAATTAGTGCTGGAGAAAAGGATGCAATGTGAATACAGTACTGCTGTGTTTGGCTGCTAACTAGCCAGCCAGCATGTGTGTGCTCCCAGGCAGTGACCGCATCCATGGCTTGGGATTAGCTGTTGACCAATTTACAGATGACATGGGGAGACAGAAGTTTTATACGCTGAGTAGATGACATAGGAGAAGCCACAAGAAACTAATGATTTTGCAGTAAATGGAGATAGAGCTTGATAGTAAGATTTCATTTCAGTGATGGCTGTAGTGATTTAAGATACCAATCTAGAGAAAATCAGGCTGCCTCCAGGGCAGCTTACACACTCAAAAATATTTGTAACTTCTTCCTTGTAATCCCTCCAACTTGCCCATTAGTCTACATTATCAACTATATTATGCATGACAACAGAGCAACAACATAGCGTTGAAACAGTATTAAATACTTACAGTGTTTATTGTAGAGTCAAAACTGTACAATATATAGGGATTAGCATTTTCTTAATGCAAACCATTCTGCAAAAAGCTGTAGCAACATGATGTGGAAGTTTATTAATGCAAGTGAAGGGAAAGTTAGGTATTCTCCATATCTTCCTGTAAGTGACTTAGTCTTCATGCTTGTTTGCACGTCTTGGGTGAGGGAGGGAAAGGAAAATAAAGACCAAAAGTGATTCTTTTTTCTTGATCAGTCTGGAAACTTAATTCAGCTCAATATGCAAAACTGTTTGAAAACATTACAGGAATTTACAGTTGTTGAAGTTGAGCATTTCTGTTTGTTTGTATTTTCTGCTTTTGTAGAAGATTATTGTACTCAGAAACAAATACTGAATTTTAATAACTGAGTATAAACACGTATTAAGTAGTTAATCTTTATTTTGTAAGATAATGCTTTTTGCAAAAACATGAGATCCAGAGATGCATGTTTAATCATTTCTGTTAATTTTCATGTGTGACTTCTTAGTTACAATATAGTATGACCATATAAATGTTGCAATAAGTTCATTTGCACTAATAATCTCCTCTTAAATTTTTTGAAGACAGCTCCAAAACATACTAACTTATTGTATTTATTTGTTGGTAGGTCCAACACCTTACCCTCATCAGTATGGAGTTACATGCTCGAACCAGACGAGATTTGGAACCAGACCCAGAGTTTGATCCAATCTGTGCTTTATTCTATTGCATCTCATCAGACACAGCACTGCCAAATACTGATAAAAAAGAAATCACTGGTGCTATAGTGATTGATAGAGACAGGACACTCTCAAGCCAAGGTTCCTATTTCTTTTTTCTTAACATATTTTACAAAATGCTTATTTCATAGTAATCAAACAGTAGCAAGCAAAATATAATCGAGTATCTATATTACTATTTATCTCATTTAATTTTGTCTTGTTGACTGTTGGATGAATGGCCATATTAAACATAGAGAGAGTTTTCCTGCTTATATCTTCCAAAGAACTATTGCATGGGCTGTAAACCACAGATAACATACGTACGTGCAAAATACCGATGTTTGCGTACTTGTGGACAAGCTCCTGCAGTGTTCTAGAAGTATAAATAGGAAAACCTGCCTTTAGTTTCCAACTCAAGTTGCTGGATAGCTGCAAGTAGAAAATGTTAAAATCAAGACAGTATGTTTTATATTTTACTTAAGGGTTATTTTTGTGGTTTTATCTGATCCTTTTAGGATCTAAACAGGGGCCCTTATTCTATTGTACCTTTTTGGCTTTGTTTAGACCAGTGATACTCAACCTGTGGCTCTAGAGCCGGATGTGGCTCTTCATGGCCCTACAGGCGGCTCTCGCAATGTAGGCGTCTGATCGGCGCTCCACTCTATCAGGCAGCGCGGGGAGCACTGAGCAAATGGACCAGCAGTGTGGGAGTCGCTGAAGTTCCCCCTCCCATAGGGGGAAAGAAAAGGAGCTGCTGGGATCCCCCCACAGGTAAGAGTAGAGATCACCTCCCACCCAGCAGCCGTGGGGCAGAATAGGGAAAAACTCGCCCTTTTGCCCCTTCCACCCCTCCACCCCACTCCTTCCTAGCAGCCAGAAGGGGTTGAAGACAGAATGCTGCTGGGAGAGAGGATGCTGACATGTCATGTCGTGATGTATCAATATGTGATGATGTTGAGGCAGCATCATCACACATTGAAGTGTCATGATGGGAAAAAAAAAATCACACTGTTGATACTTGATTTTTATGGTGCTCTACAACTCCTTTTAATAAAGAAGTGGCTCTCCAGCTGTTAAAGGTTGAGTACCACTGGTTTAGGCTAGTAAAAAAAATAAAAACAAAACAAAAAGTCCTCTTTCTTTCAGGGTTTCTTTGGCATTGTGAATGTGTATTAAACCACAAAATACTGTCTAAAATTTAAGTGTGGACAAAAACCTACCAAAGATACATTTAGCATTAAGACAACAGCTCCTTCTTTTACCAGTTTATTTTCCAAAGTATTGTAGATATTATATCATGTTAAGCAGAGATCTTATTATTCTCAGTGAAGTTTATTCTGGTATTATATGCTTGTTACTGTCCTTAAAAAAGTTATCTCCATTACCTTACTAAGTGAGATTTTCCACAGAATAGCCACTATAGCTCCCTAGGTGTGTGCCACTGATAAATTATCAAGAAAAAGAGGTCCAATAATATTTTGAAAAATCAAAGGTTCCGATCTGTTTTTGTTAGTGAAATAAAATGATATGTTTAAATGTTATTGTGACATTCCTTGCTTTAATTGATGTGTGCTGTCAATATTTTCTTGGTTAAAACTTTGAGTTCCCTGTGGAGTGACTTGACATTGAGATACACCTTCCCCCCCCCCCCCCCCCCCCCACATGCCATCA
>VYXH01004970.1:257753-272236 GCA_013397275.1 Burhinus bistriatus | reverse complement strand
CCAGCTTTTTATATTATTGCTATGAAAGTTACTTATTTTAACATTTATTTCTGAAAGCACACTTTTTTTAATTCTCAGGATTCTAAGAGTGTGTCAAAGTAGAATGCCTTTTAAAAACTCCAGATTGCTGCCTTAATCAGAGATACTACTATCTGTTGTATAGAGAAAATGAAAAGACAGAGTATGTGTTGCACGTGACTCATTTAAAGAGGTTTTTTTTTTTATAGGGAAGGCAAATGCTGAGTTCCTGCATGCATACAAATTTAGCTATTGTTCACACATTATCAATGTAGACACTCCTAATGTGCACTAAGTGAGCAGTTGCTTGTGTTTTTCCATTTCTATTAGTAACTTAGCAGTGTTTTTTAAAAAGTGCACTAAAAAAAGAACTATACTATGTTATGTAGCATTTTCATTCTTCAAAGCATTTTGCAAAGCACTACTCTAACCTAGCAATTAAAATACATATTTTGTGTGAAAACACTGTGTAAGCTGTCATATGGTCTTCTAATATTTCTTATTAAAAAATAATTTTCTAATAGCTGATCTCTTGTACATGTAAAATGGTGAAATTTCTCTTGAGTCAAATTGATTTATATCTGAGAATTTGTGCAAGATTACCACTATGGTGGAATTTTACAAAGTGAAAAGAAGAAACTTTTCTACCCAAGAGGAACAAAATAAATCCATGGAATTAATTGTCATAATAATTAGTGTTAAAGATAAAAATAGGTTGTATTCCATACTTCTTTTCAGCTGTATGTTTTATTCTAAAGTGATATTGTTGATTGAACTAATCTAATTCCTTCTAAATTGTAATGGTTTTTTTTACTTTCTTTTCTAGGGAGCAGAGACCAAGCCCCCTTGCTCACAAGATCTGGAGTTACAGGACTAGAAGTCAGTTACACTACTGATGAAAGAACTCTTTTCCAGGAAGTAGTGAATATTGTAAAAAGGTAGCATATCTGTACGTTCTGCTTTTATTTTTCAGGCTTGGTACAGCAGATTTAGTTCCTTCAACCCTTGCCAGTCTCTCAAATGCTGATTATTTTTTTTTGTTGTTGTTGTTGTTTCCCTCGAAGGCTTATTTCTAGAGTGGACAAGCATGGTGGTCTTTCAAATAAAAATACTTTTTGCTTTTCCTTTTCTCTGACAGCAAGAACATTCAGATCCTCTTAAGCACCTGAGTTACAGTCTTGACACTAATCAGCCATATAAATAATCTTCTTTAACATGCAACCTTTCCTGTTAATCCCAGAATTCATTACACATCTCTCTCTGAAACTCTCAGAATAGTAGATATTAACAGTGCTGAAAGCTATAGAAAACCCTCAGATGGGAAGAATTTTTCTGGGCACTCTGAGGCAAGACAGAAAAAAACCTACATGATACTGAAACTGCTATGGACAGATTAAAATAACCAGTAGTTGAAAAATCAGTTTCCTTTGTTAGTTTTGTCTTCTCTGAATGGAAATCCCCTGCTCCATCAGATTTGGAAAACTGCTGGTTTTCCTTATCTGCACCAAGATTGGGAAGCCTGTTTGGTAACCCTCTCAGCTGGTGAGTAGGTGTAACCGCAGACGTCTCTCCAGGCCCTACTGTCAGAGGTGCAAAGCTGTAAAATTGCAAGGAAAAATAAACAGATTTAAACTATGAGTCACCCTGCTGGAATAGAGGCACAAGAGAAAAATGTGTACTAGGCAGAGTACATTTGCAATTCTTTCTCTCTCCAACCAGAAAACCTCTGATGAGAAAGACATTGACCAAGCCCATGAAGCCAGAATACAAAAAGAGTTGCTGAATGCAACCAACACAGGGTGGGTCCTGACAGAGCAGCAGATCCCTGTTCAGAGAAGACAAAATTCAGGTAAGGAACATAATTTTATTTTTCTCTTTCTTGGAAATCTAGTGCTCCATCAAACTTAGGAACATTACTGACAATGAGAAGCTGCCAATAAATGAAGAATTTTCCACCAGTTTAAAAAGTGCCAGTACACAAAGAGTGTGAGAGAGAGAACTCAGGAGTTAGAATATATATTTATCGGTGAAGAACAGAAGAAGTCTACATCTGTACATATTGAAGGCATTATGGAATAAAAAAAAAATGCAATTTTTGTAGTACTTCAAGATGGAATGTACCAATCACCAGGTTGCTGACTGAGAAATCTCTTCCTAAGAGATTTTCTCTTTCAACACCATGCTAGCATGCCTTTTTGACTCAACAACTTTATCTTCAAAGATTGAGTTAGTTAACTTGTATTCCTGGAAGATAAAAGATTTGATCTGTTAACGGAGAGGCAGACTGCTGTCATCATCTTAGTCTACTTCCCTCCCCCTTCTATGCAATATCACCTAAGGAATCAGACTTCTGCTGAACTCTCAACAAAGATATTTTTAAAACTTGAACCACATCTACAGTTTGCAGCTCTTTCCCCTGTTTATTTTCTGTAGCCTATGCGAAAGAGAATAAGAAATTTTGCTGGAGTAAATGTTTCAAATTTCTTAAGCACAAAATAAGTGTCTAGGCCCAGAGTAGCTTTAACTGAAGGAAAAACTATGTTAAAACTGCTTGATTAAAAAGTAGTGGACTGCAAAAATCTTCCTCAATGGGAAACGAACAAGGAAGCAGCTTTAATGAAAACTTCAGCATCAGGAATTATTTTTTAAGCAATCTTCTGTTGCTGTTTTTAGTGTTATTTTTTCCAGCACAAACTAGGTACTGTAGTTGTTCTGGTAGGTGCACTGCCTAGTAGGTGTGGTAGGTTAGAGAAAGAAAGCAATCAGGCCGTGTTTAAGAAGCGTTGCCACTTGGGGTTCATGGAGCAAAACTCAAAATCACCTTAATTTATCAGCAGAGGACGGTATCAGTAGCTTATATACTGATGCATCAGGCTAGAGGATAGTAGGTTCTTGTGACCAAATAGCATGCCCAGCATGACTGCAGCTTGCTTTTGGTTCATGTTTTTGGCTTCTTTGGCTGTTGGGGGGAAGCGTGGAAGAGTGAAATTCCAGATTCCTGGCACAATGAATATCTATTCAATCTTGATTGTCAATACCAGGAACAGACTTTATCAACTTGTTGGTGCACTGAACAGAGAGTGCCTCAGCAATGGGAGGAATTGTCTTATGCAGTCCAATTGAAGAATTCTTGTTCCCATTTCTGGTCATTCTCTTAGTAGTTGGCCTAATTCTTGCTCTTGTTTCATATATGTGAAATTGTGGAACGCACTCACATGTTTCAAGTTCCAGCCTTCTACTTCTCTGTTTAGGCCTTTTGTTTTTATTCTATTCTGGCTACTGAAAATAAGAAATGATTGATTCTGTCACTCTTTGTCAATAGATGTAAACTCTGGAAGAACACCGTAGAGCATTCTTGACCACTGTTCCCAGCACACCAATAAGGGAAAGGTGGTTTCTGGGAAATGTATTGCTTCCTACAATACTCTTAGCTCATCAGTCTCTTTTTCCATCAGAAATCTGCAAGCGTTTTGTCTTCGAACAAATGACCCAGAGTATCTACACAAATAGTCTTTATAACATGCTGGTTAATACTGAGGTACACAGATGCTGAAGCAGAGTGATAAATTACTGAGGTTTTAATGCTTGCTGGTGTTTTATTCTTGGGCTGTACCATTAGCCTTTTGTCATGCTGAAGAGTGTTTCCCACATCTAACTTTTTATAGCAGAGCTACAGCTACTCTGTTACATGTTCACTGAAGATGAGTACTGCTCCAGAAAGTTCACTGGAATCGATGAGCTGAAGTTGGATTTGGTTATACCTTCAGTGTGAAGTTGTTCAGCGTGTGCTAGGTCTGAATGACCACAGGAAGATTAACATGTGTTTCCACCTAGACGTCTGTAAAGTAAATACCAGGTTAAATGTTCTTCTGTGAAATTAGTAGATGTTTTCTCTGATTAACTCGGGACAGTTGGCAAATGAAAATAAGTCATCTTGAGGTTGGTAGACCAGAACAAGACCTGGTTGTTTCTCTGGAATTGTGATCTGTGATTTCATCTATGCTGAAAACCAGCAGATTTGTCCAAATATTGAGAAGAATAAGCACCTTTATTTCTTGGAGATTATTACTGAGAGTGATTCAGCTGTGAAATGGGAGTACTTACAAGTGTGAGTACCAAAATCTATGTAGAGACAGCTAAAAGAAAGCACATCATTGTAAAGGGAATGTGAGAATTCTCTTCAATTCTAAAAGGTATTGAAATAAACGGAGCTGCTTGAGGCTTGAGAGGCAGGGAACAGTTGGAAAGGAAGAACCATAGAGGTGAGTTTGGAGGAGACAGGGAAGAATAAACAACATGGATTTGCAACAAAGAAAAGCATAATTGATGTGGTTCTTGGAACCCTGACAACCATCTTAGAGTTCGTGAGGAAGCTTCACCTACATAGGTCAAATTTTCCCTTCTTTGGTAAGCTGTCCTCTGGCTGTAAACAAAAAAACAGGACTTCAGTTCAAAACCAGCATAAAGCAGCTGAGAAACAACCTCCTTCCCATCCTGTGCAGCCAGTGTGGATGATATACAAGCACAGAAAGCCAAGTTGTAAGCTCTCTGGAGTTGTCATAGGGGAATTTTTTTTTTTTTTTCTTGAAATGGAGCCTGTATCTATATTGCTGTCCTAAAGGATTCTGTCATGCTTCCTGAACAGCGTTCTTGAATAGACCCTCTCTTTATCATAAGGTGTTAGCTGCAGTGAGTTGGGAGAAAAATTGGAAGAATCTGTGTGCTTGAAAGAAGTAAAACAGAACCACCTCTCTGTCTGAACCTGAAGGCACAAAAAAAGAGTAAACACATTCACATAGCTTCCTAAACCAGTCAGTACAAAATGCAGGAAAGCTGGCTGTTTAAGGAGGAGGAGGAGGAGGAATGGAATGCTACAACAATGTTTGTGCTGGAGTTTTAAAAGACACGGGAAAACTAGAGATGTCCAAGCCTGATGGAGCAGTGGATTCCCATGAAAGAGAAATGAAATGTCTGGGCCTCTCCTTCAATTTTAAGGCAAATTGTGCCACTCTTCTGTAAGTGCAGATACTACCAGATAGCAGAAAAGGACTGGTCCTGCAGGCATGAGAGAAGCAAAATTTGGGGAATTCATGTGGGAATGCACGGTCCCCATCTTTGTGACACACCGAGGACGTGGAAGCAGGACAGGGTTGAAAAAAGTAGTAGATTCACTGCTACTTGAGACTCACCAGCCACTCACAGCTCTCTGTCCCCATGGAGTTAGTTTCTGATAAAAGTACAAAAACAGAGTCTAAAGTTGTAAGATTTTTCTTAGAAATTTTGGGGATAAAATATTTTTAAATTATTTAGTTGATAATACTTAACATTTAAATATTCTGTATCATGTTCTTCTTGTAAAGTATGATGCTAATCAATTTTTCATATTGGATACGGTGCATTATATTTGTTCTTCTGTAAATGCTCTACCAACGTTTTCTTTTTAAAAGAGAGATGTGTTAATGTAACCTTCTTTTCCCAGGCCAGTATCATCTTCTGTGGCATTTTCCTGTAGAAATCTTTATTTGATGTCCTGTATCAACTTTATGGATTTTTATTGTCCAAAGCCAGCTGGAAAAACGTTCTCAGAGATTTCAGTTATGTATTTGAGTCACCAAATGTTCTGCTCCCGTGCACAGTTATTGCTTTTGTCTGTAACATAGGTCTGGCCTAATTTTTTTCCCCCTTTTTTTTTTAATTTTAACTGGAAGAAAAATAGCAGTCAGGAAAACCAGGCACATAATAGAAGGGAAGACATAACTGGGAGCTTTAGTATTCATTCACGAAATTATTAAATGAGAAAGAGGAAGAGATGGCATAACAGCACATACGATTTAGGTAGAAAGGAAAATAATCGCATTTCTTCTCTCTGCAGCATGTATGAGTTGAATGCTAATGCTGTCGTCTTTAAATCCTGCCAGTATAAATGCTGCTTTTCATCTTTGCAGAGAGACTGGCAACAGCATGCAAAGCAGTATCAGCGCCCATCCTTTTAACAAAAGAGCACTATATTGGCAGGCACACCTCTTATTCCTGTTGTGTTAGTCCTAGCCAGTAGCTTTCAAATAGCAGTATTACAACTTACTAGTTTCTTGCAGGTGTAAAAGCTGGTCTCATTACAATTTCTTTTAATAAAACAGCTTAAACTGATGATGAAGACCAACTGGATAGTATACTGTAAAAATTGTGAGAAAGGAGGATGAAAAATATAAAACTTGTCCTCTCCTTAGCTCACAGCCTGTCTGTCATCTTTGTGGTACGACATGAAAAGGGGAGAGAGAAAGCAAGAGACAGACTTCAGTTGAGCTCACATCAACTAAACCTTGAGTTTATCTGTTCTTTTTCCTGTTTGGAGTAATGTCATCTTTTAGCTCCAGGCACCTCTTCTCTAATAGCAAAAAGAATACCACAGGAGGTCTCAACAAATGACACACTGGTCCATTGGTACAGCTGGTACATGGAATTGGGCTGCAGGAGAGAGTGCTTCTGCTGCATAAATTGAGACAGTTGATCAGCGAGGAAATAAGCAAGAAACAGCAGCACCTCGTGTTAGGTGCAAGAAACCTGATAGACCTGTTAAACCCGTTGCATAAGGTAGACCTTATGCATACTGTAGTGTAGGAGTTTGGGGTCCCGAGTGTTGTTCAGCAGAAAGGAGTTCTACTTGAATATAATCTTACTTTGTTTTTTCCTTCAAAGATAATTCAGAGGTACACTTAACCAAAAATTATTTTGATTGTAAACCTAAGCATCCATAAATTTGTTAATACTAACTATAGTCCTTGTGCATATACATTGTGAATACATACAGATACACATACAACATAAATATATGTGTAACTTACTGCAGTATCTGAGCAACTCAATTGCTGGTAGCGTGTTTATCATTTCTCATGCTTTCAGAAGGATACCACTTGGATCCAACTTTTAAATATAGGAAACTGAGACTGAGGGACTGTGTTGACAGGGAATTTACAGTAGGGTTTGAATTCAGCATTTACTAGCTACTCTGCCATGATTTTCCATGTAGATAGCTTTGTATGAGAGTCTGACTAAAACTTAGACATCTACATTTCATTGTCAGTGTCTCAGGTAGCTACCCTCATCACCATGTATGTTAAGTGGAAAGAAAAGAATCTCATTCTGCAAGAGGTGGCTAAAATATAAGGAATAATTCACCCTAAGAGGCCTTTTTTCTTCAATAACAATAAAGAGACCAGCTTAGAAAACTTGAGATGCCAAAATTAGTTGAAATTAGACCCTCCCGTTAATGCATGTGCAATGTCTAGTTGGGAAGGAAAAGCAGAGTAAGTAACGCAGTGTAAAGTGATACCCTATGACTCAGTAATATGCCATTATAGACAATCCCTAATGGCCTGCACAAGCAAGACTGAGTTCAAAACTAGCACACTAATTTTTTTATAATCTTTTGAGTGATAAACTTTCCAATCTACATGTGAATTTACATAAAATTGTGTTAAAATATGTAATATTTAAGTTAGATACAATTTATTTATATAAGAAAATGTGTGTATCTGAAAACATAAACTATGTCCTATAAAACATCTTCCCATCTGAAGGATACTAGAGAAACAATTCTTGAGATTATATGCAAGTAGTTTACAGAGGTTGTTTTATTCATTAGCTGAAAAGTGAATAGTAAGATTAACTCAAGAATTGATGAAATGTTGTATTCAGTTGCAATACAAATAGGGGTATTTGCAGTAGTAATGTAATAGCCCACTAAAATTCGTTTAAGTAGAAAGTGAGGGAGGTAATGGACTACCTGGGCAAGGAAGAACCCAAAGCAACTGTTCTTCATCACAAGTAGTAGCTGCTAATATAGTTATGGCAACTTGCTGCTTCGAAACAATATGCTTGTTTCTGTTCAGAACAGGCTTAAAAGAGCAAGCAAATTCCTGGCATAGTGAATATTGTTTTATGTACCACATAAGCAGTTCTTCACAAGTTTCTCATTCATGTTTGCATCTATCACGGAGCCCATCTGCATAACATCTTGCCCTGCGTAAAATCTGCACATATTTTCCATTTTGAATTATGTGAAACCAGTTTTCAAGTATGTAATGTAATGTAAATGACTACTTCTGTAAGATTTTCTTTCATTTTAAATAATCATTAGTGTTTCGCAATATGCTAGGAGCACGATAGTTTAGCTGCAAGAATTAAAGTAAAAAAATTAACATATTTTCAACATTTATTCTATGACTGTATAAACCATTACAAAATTCCTTTTTATTTCAAAGCTTAGGTGGAGCTATTCATAATTTTGGAACTTCAGTTGGCAATCATTGTATGTTGTGTGGAGCAGCAAGGGGTCATAACTCTTTTTGACACTAATTCTGCTACTGGAAAGAACTGAAGGCTAGCTTCATTATTTGTCCATAAATTGTTCCAGGTAGCTTTGGGTTTGTACCACTGGTAGAATGGGCTTCCAAAATGTGTAAGTTTAATACTTCCACTCCTGATGATCACTTCCTGTCTCCAAAAACAAAGAATCATTCAACATTAACAGCAGATAGCAAAATACCCCCCAAATGCAAAGTGCTAGTTATTTTACTTTCTTTAGAACACTAGACATCAAAACCTTTAGAATCTTCTGCTTTAGCCAAAAATTGTATCAAAACCGTTCCTTCACAGATAGAAGCAGGTGGTAAAAGGGATTTTTGTAACTTTTGCTGACTGGTGCATAAAGCCCAAATTGTAATAAAGAAGGGATAGTCATGCTGAATAAGAAGATTCAAATACTTTTCCCTTTATTTTGCACAAAAAGTTCATGTCTGTGGCAGAATAGTGGAGAAGCTCTTTCTGCTCTAGCTATTCTCAGAGTAGTTAGTTACTTCAAAGTGAGTTGTCACCTGCCTTTGGCTGGGACACATAAGCAAGGAAGACACTTTCATGATAAAGTCTGAAGCTTCATTTGTAGTATCTGTGATACAGCTTTAACTTAGGATTCAGGAAAGGGATATTCTATATCCAGTCATCAGGGAACATTGGCATTTTATCATAGAATCATAGAATCGTTTAGGTTGGAAAAGACCTTTAAGATCATCTAGTCCAACCCTACTCTAGCAGGTCTGCCACTAAACCATGTCTCTAAGCACCACATCTACATGACTTTTAAACACATCTAGGGATGGTGACTCAACCACCTCCCTGGGCAGCCTGTTCCAATGTTTGATAACTCTTTTAGTGAAAATTTTTTTCCCAATGTCTAGCCTAAACCTCCCCTGGCGCAACTTGAACCTGTTTCCACTTGTCCTGTCGCTAGTTACTTGGGAGAAGAGACCAGCACCCATCTCACTACAACCTCCTTTCAGGAGGATGCGTTTAAGGATGCAAAAAGTACAGAGATCCTGTTCATGAGCCATGGCCCCTGCCTACTTCGTCCATAAACTTAAGTCTACAAGTCTGCATCCTGTTGTGGGGTTGGGCATAGACTGTGGTACAGGACCTTTAGCCTGTTGTCCAGTCCTCTACCTCCTGACAGCTGCCCTTTTGACATTCAGTTGTATTGAATGTTGCCTGCTGGAACTCAAAACCCCTTGACTGAGCTGCATTGAAAGAAGCAGCTATTCTTCCCAGTGAAGCTTCCTTTCTTTTTTTGCTATAAAAATAACAGATACCTGGTGTTACTTTGGCCAGTCTCTTTCTGCCCATCCCAAGAAAAATTGTTCTTAGGCTTTTCAGCAAGTGACCAGATCATGACTTATGGTTTTAATAGTGCCTACTCAAAAGGTAGGTGATACAGGCTCCTCCAAGCTAACTCCTGCCTGGGCTTTGACTTTGAAGCCAGCTTGTTTGTCCTTCTGTCTAGTCAGCTCTTCCCTGAGCCTGACTGGAAGATGGGCAGTGACTGTCAGAAGAAAATTCTGCCTTTTCTTTATGTCATACCTAAGCCAGTCAAATTTTCCACATGGCACGAGATACAGCATAAAATGAGTTTTTCTTGTGTATCTTATAGAAAGAAGGTTATCTTAAAGGAAGAGGTATTTAAACAGAACTGGTAGATATGGTTGCTTTTCTCTGTGTTTCAGTTTTGATAGCTGTCACTCAACTGCGAATTGTAACTTTCCCAATAAAGAGTCACCATTTAGGACCAGAAGTGTCCTCTGATTATTGTAAGATACACTGCAGTATGCATGACACATTGTTATTTGCAAAACATTCAGGTAGCCTCTTGGCAAATTCTATTCTATTTCATAAAGGAAAATAGTACAACAAAGTTTGGGGACAGGACTATATTTCATTGCACAGCTGTCTTGTGCCGGTAGCTGGGTTTCAGTTTATCCTCGATATAGCTTGATTCCATCAATAAAACCTGATTAGACCGAGGTTTTGTTCTTCGTTTGTAAAGACTGAAATAATAGAAGTATGTTAAAAAAAAATGTCCTGATTAAAATATTCCTTCTAAAAATTTTTCGGTTGAATGTTACTGAAAATCCTAAAAGATTGTTTGTTTTAAATACTGTCTCCTCGTCCAGATGCTACTTTCATAGAAACCCATTGTGGCTGCTTCTTTTTTTAAACTCAACATGATTAGAATGAAATCCTATTTATACTCTGTTCATGGAAAATATTTTCTTAAATAATATGAAGCACATTTTCCTTTTACCCCCCTTCTCTAGATATGACCCAGACATTTTGTTAGGCTATGAAGTCCAGATGCATTCCTGGGGTTATCTCTTACAGAGGGCTGCTGCACTAAATGTTGATTTGTGCCAGATGATTTCTCGTGTGCCAGGTAAGTTATTGTATAGGGTTTCAGTTCAGTTCCAATAGAAAAAAGTTGAAATATATGAGTAAATTAAAAAATAAATGCAGAGTATTTCTTCAGACAGACTTTTTTTGTTGTTGCTGTTGTGGTGTTATAGGTATAACCACCAAAAAAAAAAATGGAAATACCAATGAGATTCTGGTTTTCAGTGTTTTCTGAATTTTTAAATTCCTTGTGTATTCCACTTCTGGGTATGTCCTCTATCCATGAACCTAGACTCATTTTCAGTAGCCTGTGTTAAGTTTTCAGTTCTTTGAGGTGCTTCTGCTACCAAACCTCCTCTTGCTTCTCCTTGGCTTCAGTCATATATATATGTCATTCAGGGTACCTACCATAATCCTTATTTGTGGTTTCTCTGACTGGGATATGAGGACATAAAGATGCTCATGAGCAGCACCCATCCTGGTCAGCAGCTCTGTAATAAAATCCTTCCTTTCAATAGCCATTCTTGTGCTGTGAGTAAACTTTACCGGCCCAAGTTCTGATTCTTTCTTCCAGCATTCAGAAAAAGATCTGTTTGGGTTGTTTTCTTGAAAACCTGGGGAAGGTTATCTAGGAGAGTGGTAAGCTTAGTGTCTATACATAGCCCTTCAATAGAAGCTATCATTCTGAAGAATGCGGTTAGTGAACACCCAAATAAATGTGTTGCACCCAAGAAGAGTCAAGGTGACTTTGTAAAATTAAAAACTGCCTCAAAAAATTGTTGTAGCTCTTTGCAGTCATCAAGATGATGTGGGTGGGGGAGATACGATTTTAAAAATCAAAACAATTGAAAAAGCTGCTTTTTTCATGGCTCTTGCCGAAGATCTGTACAGAAACTAAATAGCCATGAAATGAGAAGTGCTTTCCTGTGATGGTCCTATTAAAAACTTGATCCTGCTACTCTGTCATGGTTGAAAAGGCAAATGAAATGTTAGGAATTATGGAGCAAGGAAAATATAAAACAATGAATGTAAATGTAAAAATCTGTAGTGTGCTTGCACCTCAAATACTGCAGTTTTAGCCTCTTCATAACTTTTCCCCATCAAAATGGATATAGGAGAACTAGTAAAGATGAGAAGGCTAATCCATATGTGTTTAGTAGTTTAGTAAGTTAGGATTCCAGAAGAGACAGAACTGGGTAATGAAGGTAAAAGCCTATGAAATCTTGAGGGATATAAAGGGAAATATGAATTGGGTGTGCATAGTGTCTTCCAATGCAAGACCCAGAAATCATAAAATGAAGCTAGCAAATGGCAGCTACAGAACAGGAGTTGATTCACCCCTGGGGTTGTTGAACTGTTGAGTTCCTTGCCACAAGACAATATAAA
The DNA here is from genome assembly GCA_013397275.1 of Burhinus bistriatus. Classification (NCBI taxonomy): domain Eukaryota; kingdom Metazoa; phylum Chordata; class Aves; order Charadriiformes; family Burhinidae; genus Burhinus; species Burhinus bistriatus. The sequence goes on along the minus strand of VYXH01004970.1, from coordinate 260,116 downwards.
TGCTTAAAGTGTCTATTGCTTTAAGAGGAGATAAATTATTGGAAGAAAAATCCATTGGGAACGATTATATATATGAAAATAATGTCTGGCCCAGGAAGCTGCAAATGTTAGAAGCTGAGAGAGTTCTAGAGAGATTATCAATAGCTGCTTCCCCTGTTCTTGAAGCATCTGCTTTTGGATACTTGATAGAACATAATACTGGGCTAGTTGCATCTTTGGGCTTACCCAGCATAGCAATAGCATCTCTTATGTTGGTATCCTGTGTGCCTGGCCAGGAGAACATGATGTTTTAGAAGAGCTAAGTTCACACTCTCCTTCCTTAAGGTTTGAATATTTGTGCACTCTTTTGATGCATTCAGAATCTTTTGATGCTTTTGATACCTGTGACCTGTTTAGAAAAGGTCTGAGTTATAGAGACCAGCCAGGGACAAGAAAACATAAGAACAAATTTGCATCTTCGGTTGAAAGTTATTGGTAACTGGAGCTTGGTGAATTTTTAAATACTTAATATATGAAAACAGAAACACATGACAGTTTAAATATGAATTGGCCATCAAAAGTCGCAAGTTTCCTTCTTCAGCACAAAGGTATCAAATTTGTTCTACAGGAATAATAACTGATTGCATGAACCTTGTTATTAAATTCCACTGATGGCTCAAATTGAGATGATAGACTGGTTGCAATAATAATGCCTCTGGGTACAGTCTCCAGATGTATTGAAGGATGTTCAGAAAAACTTTTGACCCCTTGCACTTCAAGATTTGCAATGCCTTTGGTAAGGGGAATGGTGAGTGGTGCAGTCAAAGGTTTCTTAAACCTCCAAAGATCACAAAGGTTTACTACTCAACTGTAGAAGTATGGCTGAACAATCTCTTCAGTTTGGGATGGGTAACTGATGTGTCTCTGCTTTTGTTCTCAAAGGCTGCGTCACAGCTCTTGTCTTGCAGGACAGCTATGTCTGCACTGTAGTAGATGCAGAATCAACAGTTACGTCAGCAAAGCTGTCGATAGTACCCATCTTCATGACATAAGCTGTTGTTCAAGTTACTGGAATTGGGACACACATGAAGAGTTCCTCAAAGAAGAGAGGTTATTTCTCTGGAATCTGTATGGTTCTTAACAGTGATGTCCCTATGTATTTCACAGTTGGGCTTCCTTCCCTACAACTATGAAGTCCTACACAACACGGGTTCAGTTCGAGTGAGGGAAACCAGGGTTGTAGCCCTTAACATCTTTGGACATAAAGTTCAAGTGGGCATGCAGGACATAAGCATGATCTCCAGAGCACTGGTATTCATAGTACAGATGTTCTTGTGCCAGGTAGTAGATGCACACCCAGAAGTGGAATACATAACGCTTAAAATGTTTCTGAGAACTAGTGTTATTGTAAGGTAAGTAATTATTCTTTTTTGACAACTGCAGGAGAAAGATAAAGAAATGTTCACAGTGATGAGCTCCTCCCAGAAATGTCATGCCATAAGTGTGGGCTTGCATGCATGGCCACAGACGTACAGGTGTTGTGTTCTCTGTTGCTTTGTGGCCTCCTTGTCCATGGTTTTGACCCCATCTATGTTCCTGTTGCTTTTCCAACCCCTATGCTTCATATTTCCCTCCCTTCTTCACATGCTGTATTTTCAGAACAGGAAGTGCTCCTTCAAGCAGTGTGCTCCTCTTTCCTCCTATTGAAATAAAGATGGAAGGTACTTTTCCTTCCCTTTCCTGTGATTTCAACTTAACAAAAAGAAAGCTGGACTTCTCTCTGGTTTTGCTTTATTGGCTGAGTCTGGTGCTGCCTCTGCCATTTACAAGTGAACTATTCATAAGTCATTAGGACACACCACAAGAGAAGTGAGTACTGTGCCTGTGCGTAGTGGCATTTTTTTGTGTGTGCGCTGTGGCCTCCTGTTTCCTCCTTTGCATCACAGCTCAAAGTTAGGGAGTGGGTAACAGGATGAGAGGAGACTTCTTTTAATTTAATCTCATGCACTTGAAAGATAGGAAGAATACCCAGTTCTGCTTCTTAACTTTTTTCCAAAGAGGCTCACCTGATTCTGGTGATATATTCCCCACACCAGTTGTAGAGCACTACAGGTTTTTGTAATTTTGCAATGCTCATCACGTGCAGTCTCTTGTTGATCAGGGCAGTGGGTCTCTTCTGTGACCACACTATACGTGTTGCCTGTCTTTACCAGCAAGACATGAAGTGAACTTAAGAAACATAGGTAATCTCCCAAACAAGTCAAAAGAGAACAAGGATGACACTATGACACTACAGAAAGTAGAACTAACTGATAGTTTCTGCTTCCGATTTAAAAAAAAAAAAAAAAAAGGGGGGGGGGGGGGGAAACAAAGTTCCTGCTTTT
>VYXH01004970.1:242463-257731 GCA_013397275.1 Burhinus bistriatus | reverse complement strand
AAAAAAGGGGGGCGGGGGGAGAACACAAGTTCCTCGCTTTTGCAGGAGAATCCAGCATGTGGAAATGAAGAAAAGCAGAAGAAAAAATGTTGCTGCTTGTGCGGCTTTTTTTCTATCAAAACATAAAAAGAGAAATTGCTATTTTTCCTCCTTAAAAATCTGAAATAATAAGGAGGTTAAAAAGATGGTATGCATTTTGATAAAGTGTATGAAAGGTCTGGTAAATTTTGTCAAGGCTCTGTAATTTAAAGCTAAGGTCAGTAAAGGATGGATAGCTTTTCTTAACTATATTTTGATTGATATGATACACATTTGAAAGATCAACATACAAAGTTAGTCTGTATTATGTTGTTTCACAGCAGTTCTGCAGAATTTCAGGCAATTTTTACTTCTGTCTTCAAGGGTAAATACGCTTCCTGGCTGTCTGAGGAGCAAATTGCTCAGTTATGATCATCATTGCAAAGCATTGCGTATCCACACTGCTATACACTCTGTCCAAAATGATCTGCTTTTTATTAGTAAAGTACTGTACAGGGCTATCTGCTAAATGAGTAGTGGCAGACTATGCAACCAACAGTAGAAAAATGGGTATGGATTTAGAAGTGTGGGAAATTGCCTCAAAGTGCTTTCTCTTCCGTTAAACTAATAAGAAGGAACAAGACTGGAGAATCACATATACACTGTGTTTTCATATAGAATTTTAAATTATGTTGTACATTTTAAAAAACGTCTATGTAAACTCAGGAAAGAATACCAAAACTGTAGCCTTAGACTGACTGAAACAGAGACAGTTTCAAGAAACCTATAGCAAAAAGACTGTCTTCTCTTGTGTTGTAGTATTTCAAAGCACAAAAACAAACCAAGGATGGCAAAAGAGGATAGATTTCCTGTACTGTAGTCACTGCTGTCTTGCAGAAGGATTCAGAGTGCTACTTCTGCCTTTGCATTTGTTCCTCCCTATTTTCTTCTTTCTCCATTTGTTCTATCCAGGACTCCTGTCTACCTGCTCCCACTGCAGTGGGTTTGCATTTAATGGATGAAAGGCACTGAGTTTTGTCTCCCATGACCTGGTTCTGACTGTGTAAGATCACTACAAGTAAAGCTTTGAGTTATAAACTCTTTAAGGCAGAAATCACTTTTTTTATTATTGGTGTTATTGTTGTGCACTAATGTGCGTGCAGCTAGCTCCCAAGTAACATTCAGCATTGCTTAACCAATATATTCGCTATGGAGAATATATTGGCATGAACACCATTTCAATGAAACTGACATAAGAGTTATCTTCAGAGGGATGTGCAAGAGAAGAAAAACCCAGGGGAGTTTTATTTAGAGATTGTGTGGAAGACTGGTAAATAAATAATCTTGTACAGTCAGTAACAGTCTTTATGAATTCTTGTTTTTCTAGAGAGCTCAAGTTGGAAGAGGCGTAGCTTGATCTGGTCTGGACTGTCCTATAACTTGTCTAAATATATTCTCTTTTAACATCTTTAGATGAAAAGAAAGAGAACAGATTTGCGGCTGAGCTGGATGAATACGGATCGGATACAATGAGTGAAATAAATATTGTTGGGCGAATTATCTTAAATATTTGGAGAATGATGAGAAATGAGGTAGTTTTTAAAAGATTAACGTATTTGACTTACTGTGCTTTTTTAATTATTGTAGGCTTTGAAAATTTCCTGTAACAAGTAACTTTTTGTTCTTTCTTTGTACACCTTTTCAAATAGAGCAGTCTGCCACTCTGTGAGAATGGATTTTTGCATATCGCCAAAACGTGAAATGTAAAATACTGAAGCCCTTATCTTCAGTAGTGTTTCTTAGTGATATTCCTTTTCACTTCTTTGTGGGTTTTGAGAACAACTTACCTGTTTTAGCAATTTGTCTAGTATGGTACTGTTGCTAAATTAAATACTTGAACTCATTTTAAGCTGTCAGACTTAATCATTGTTTTGTTGTTCATGACCTTACATTTAGTACTCAAATGAATCAGTCTTTACAAATCTTTTTCTGACCAAATTCAGACCTGATCTTTGTGATCTACTTACTTCCACATATGCTTTTCAATTGATGAGGGATATTCTTTCGTGACTTGTAAATAGTTAACGAGTCCTAAGTATAAATATTTAGCTTTTTAACAAGGAATACTAATAAAAGGTTAATAAATTTAGTTGCTACAGTTTTTAAAAAGTAGAGATTTCTTTGACTGTGGAAGACAATCATGCATGTTAACACGTCCTCTGTGTTTTTCTAGGTGAACCTAATGAATTACACTTTTGAAAATGTGGGTTTTCATGTTCTTCATCAACGTTTTCCTTTATTTACTTTCCGAGTTCTGTCAGATTGGTTTGATAATAAGGCAGATGTCTACAGGTAATGTTCTATTAATCCATTTTGTTTGTTCTTTTTAAGACCACATTCTTAACATTGGATAAGTATAAGCTAAAGTCAGCATAGGAAGAAATAATCAATTGAGCTCAGGTACTAGGACAGTCTATATGCAGCAACATGAGCTTATTTACTCTGCTGTTCTGCTGTGTTCTGTTGTGTAGTTATACGCTCAATATTTCATCTTTGTGTATTTTTCTGTTTAAAGTACACAAAACCAAAACAAATTTTCAGTTACAGTTTCAAAATATCTGAATAGATGCACTATTTTGAAGTTCTGTGAGGTCTTTGTTTTGTTTATACTATTCATCAGAAGGACTTCTAATGAACTGTCAGGTTCCTGTTCTATTTTGCAGTGCATGTCAACCAAGCTAGGCTTAAAAATAGTACAAAACAGTGTGCTTAAAAATGTCTTTATATGACACATGTGACACTGGGCTTCACTATTCCTTGGAGTGATTTGGTATTGTGTGATATGAACAGTTCACAAAACTGAGTATTGATCTGAACATCATTCATGACATACATGCCATTTCTGTGTAAGTTAAATACTTTTCAACTAGATGGAAACTTGGTTTAGTGCTAAAATTATAAATTTATGGTCAACTGAGATAGGTATTCATAATACAGGAGGATGTTTCTGTTCCAGTAATCCTTTAGGGCAGTAAGGAAAACAGGATATAGTGCATCATTGAGATATGCCGTAACAGTAGTTTGCTGTAACAGATTCTGTGTATATCTTTAGCATACGTAAGTGTATGTTTATGTCCACCCCATTTTTTAAAAAGCCATATGAAAATGTCCTAGGGGAAAATTTGTTTGCTGTTTTATAACAAACTATCATAAAAGTACGTTTTGCTTAGTAGAAAGAGGAGCACTTTCTGATTGTTTATAACCAGGTGTTCACTTTCGCAGATGGAAAATGGTTGATCATTATGTTAGCCGGGTCCGTGGGAATCTCCAGTTGTTAGACAAACTGGATTTGATTGACAGAACAAGTGAAATGGCGAGACTTTTTGGCATTCAGTTCTTACATGTATTAACAAGAGGCTCCCAGGTAAGATTTGGTTTTCCTTACGCTTCAGAAAAGCAAACTAGTCTTTACAAAATGTTTTAGTTCTTCAGTATCTTTTCAGTCAGTATATGTATTTTCATAAGGTCACAGAAGACTGTTTTGCGTAACATGAAATTGAAACATAAAGAAAGGCAGTAATAATGGATTGAACAGTTAGAGATTAAAAATAGCTGTTAAAAATAGAGTGCCCTAAATGTAATCACGCCAGTAAGTTTCTTCTACTGACTTTTGGGAGCACTAAGTTTTCCCTTTGAGTTGGTGTTTTTCACATTTAGATGAGTCTGAAAATGAATGCTTTTTAACTAACACATTAAGAAATACAATTGAGCAGGTTTAGGAAGATGAGATTATTTTCTTCCAGGGCAGACAAAGCTGTGTTGAATATGTTCTAAGTGATACTTCCTGTGAAGCAGACCTCTGGGTGAGATTTGATGATAAGACAAGAAGGGCTCTGGCTTTATTAAGTACATGTGTCATGAAAGATGTGTGTGGTTCTGTTATTTTGATACTAGCATCAGAGGGAAAGGGAGGAGGACAGAATAAGATTTACACTACTCTTTCTTTGACACCTCAGCAGTCTCCAGTAATACCAAAGGCTTTCCTTGCCCAGGTTCTGAGTGACTACGCTAACTAGATTGTTTTCATGGCTTCATGTGAGCCCTGAACAACACCTGAAATGAGAGACAACTACTCTTGCTCACGTGTGTTGTCGTCTTTCCTGCCATAATTATTCTTTCCTACCACCTTTCTGCTTCCTGTTTTAATAGACATTTAGCTGAGCTGACCAGGACTTTGCCAACTTCTGTGGACAAAAAGACAACTTAAAAACTAATGTCCTAAGCAGACCACCATTGTCTGAAGCCAGCCAGAAATGGGAGTGTCTGAAGCTGCAATTCCTTAACAATTCAACCCAATTTAAAAACGTTGCCACCTTTTTTCCTTTGACTGCAGTTGTTTGTGTCATTTCTTGACCCAGTACAGGTTCTTGTCAGACTTGCTGGTACTGGCCCTATGTTTTGGGCAAATGAGGGGAGGGGGGTGGCGCTGGGGGGAGAACCATGGTGATATTCAATAGGTATTTGCCAGTTTAGCTCCCTGATCTGGTTTACCATGTTATCAGAAAAGTATCGCTGTTGGAGTGCAAGGGAAGAGAAATGCATAGATAAGGACAGGGAGGGTAGGACTGGCATACTGCCATATGCTTAAACTGTCATGATTGCAGCCCGCAAAGACTGTTCTGCCTGTCATTTTCTCAAATGGCTGTGAGTGGGAGTGAGCAACAGAAACATGCTGCATTTTCTATCCTGACTGTTCTTTTCTCTTTCCTTCTGGGCACGTATGTTTTGTTTGCATTGAAACTTTCTAGATCACAAAAATGGCAATTGTAACAATTCACAGTCACCTCAAATTTTTTTTTCACTCAGAAGAATCATCACTACCTTCTATGAAGATACTTCTTTTCTCCTTAGCTGAAAAAGATGTTAAAACGGAACAGATTTGAGATATTTTAAGTTATTTTTTCCATATTTTTTTATATCTTATAAAGTTTTACAAGACCTTTTTTAAAGGTGATTTTTTCTTTTTTTTTATTAAGCTATCTTGAATATTCCGTAGTAGACTAAACAAATCTAACAGTAGATGGTCATAGGCATACAGATTATTAGTCAGATGATTGAAGAACTTGCTAAAAACTAGCAAAAAAACCTAGCTCTTGCCAGATCCAGTCCCTGACCACCTCATCACACATCTGAGCTCATCACTGGACACAAATTAGTGTGCAATTAGTGCAAGGCATATGCTGCTGCAAAACTACACTTTCAAACCCCAACCTGTTTGTAAAGTAGCAGGGTCTTGTTAAAGCTGTTGGTTCTGTAAGTTCATTTATAACAGCAAAGTTAAAGACATTATACCTAACCCATTCAGTACAATGATTGAATATGTAGTGTGTTGGCCAAAGGGCTTTTGAATAGTGATTTAGTTGCTTACAAAGCACAGGATCTTAGGATTATATGGGATTGTTCTTTGATATTGTGGGATTTTCAGTCGTTTGCTACCCATGTATGTACTTTTCAGCTATTTTGGTTTTTATTGTGAATGGACACAGTGAATACCTGGCTATTAGTGCTTTTAAAGCCTTACTAAAGCATTGAATAATACCTAAATAAATAGGGCTGGTTTTTGCTCATGTTGCTACCTGCACATATGACATTTTGTGATGTCCTGAACAAGGTGAAAGTTTAAAAAAACTTTCTGTTATTTTATGCTTCCTGTACTACTTGTGGCATCATCAGGGAGAAAGCATGATACCCAATGCAAAGCAGCAGACTTGAAATGCGCTAACTCAGATTCTTCCCTTCGTTCTCTTGCTGCCAATTACATTACTTCTCATGGTCAAAAGCTTGGAGGCACAATTATCAACTTACACAACTCACATGTCATTCCTGTTTTTCCAAATGTTGGAATAAAATTGAGGTACAGATTGCTGTGGAAAATGGTCATCGGCTGCATATTATACTTTGTTTTCTTCACTATTCTGCAAGTCTAACAAAAATAGTTTAGCAAGTGCTTGTTCACTGACTGTAGCATGCCATATATTGTTGCAGCCTGTTGGATGTTTATTTTTTTAACCTGAGCTGGATGTTTATTTTTTCCATAGATAAAAATTAGAAGTACTTGATTTTCAATGATTAGGGCTAAATGATGAGGAAACACATGGAAAAGTTCCACTATATGTGATAGAAAATATACATTAAGAGTACGGCTATTTATTTTGGAAAACTAGTTGTCTGTATTTTAAATTCAGGAAATGTCAGTGCGTACTTACACAGTTTTAATACACTCATGTTATTCTGCATTTTTGAAATTATAATTATAATCATTATATCCAAACTTTTTTGCAGTATCGTGTGGAGTCTATGATGCTGCGTGTTGCAAAACCAATGAATTATATTCCTGTGACACCCAGTGTGCAGCAGCGAGCTCAAATGAAAGCCCTGCAATGTGTTCCCTTAATAATGGAGCCAGAATCCCGCTTCTACAGCAATGCTGTCCTTGTATTAGATTTCCAGTCATTATATCCTTCCATTGTGATAGCATACAACTACTGTTTTTCAACCTGCCTGGGACATGTTGAAAACTTAGGAAAGTAAGTTGTTATTCTTTTCTCACAAACTTTGATTCCATAGGGACTTTAGCATCTTTTCTAAGGTATGAGAACCTTTGGTTGCCATTGGAAACAATGGGCATGTATGAATAGGACCATTTTCTATTAAACAATAGAGATGATTAAGATCTTAGGGGGGTGGGTGTGTGTGTGTGTGTGTATGCACACAGACACATACAAATCAATATGTATTTTTAATTAAATACAGAATTAGACTCTGTTCTGTTTTAAAAATAAAGAAATAAATAAACCCTGTATGTGCATGTGTACACCTGTTCCATTATTGTGGTGATGATAGTTTTTAATATTGCTTCAGAATAAGTTAAAATGTTATATAAATCCACTACCTGTTTTCCAAACTGGACTAGTATTATTCTGCTGTATGTTAATAAATTGTTGTTGTTCTCTTTTAATAGTTGTAGTTCACTCTGGTCTTAATTATTCAAAACTAAAAGATACAATGAGTTATTCTGTGTAGCATCTCTTATTGAGCTTAACAGTAATTCTGTTACTTGGAAAAAACCCCTCATTGCTCATTATAATTACCTCTATAAAACAATATTTGGAAGAATGGGAGGATGCATGCAATGATTGCGAGGTGTCACCATCAGGTTTTCAAGTTTCTGATTTGAAATTCTGAATTTTTAGGAAGAAAACATACGCAATGTGTTACTTGGTAAACATGCATGGTTTCCATAGGGGATTACAGTACAAGTACATGGCTCCACCAACTCAGCATTTGGAAATAATGCATTAACACAGAACAGAATTGATAAATTACATGTTTTGGAATTTAGCTATTTATTACTTTATTCCTAGAGCCTTTTGCATGTAGCTAAGAAATTTTAAATGACAATATGTTTGTTTATACCCGAGATTATAATTGTGATTCTGTCCTTGCTAGCATTATCAGCATTTTAATGTGAGTTGATGCTTTTGCTTGATCAGGCTGTAAATGAATGAATTGTCTTCATGTTTAATTTTTCTCTTTATTAGATATGATGCATTCAAATTTGGCTGTACATCTCTCAGAGTACCTCCTGACTTACTTTACCAGATCAGGCATGATATCACAGTGTCACCCAGTGGAGTAGCTTTTGTCAAGGTAATGATGTTAGTGCTCTGTGACAGGCATTTTCACTTCCTGTTGGCTGACTAGCTTAAGATCAAATTGGTATTGTAGTTTATATTTTGCTGCATTAAGAGCAGACAGAAGGGGGGAGATTCAGTCTCTCATTTCCCAATGTTTTTTGATATTTGTCAGAGTGCTGAACTTCTGGCAGTTCAGGAAATAAAGTGTCATCTTTATGCTTTCATTTATACTGAAGGCTTATTTCATCTGTAATTAAACTGTAGTTTACTTGTGCAGTTTGGTGATCAAAGAGTAATTATCTGCATGTAACACTTCATTCTTCTCCTGCCTGTATAGCAGATGCTTTCCTAGAAAAAGAGTCATGGTTCGGGAGATGAAACTCTCTGACTTGCTTTCTATTATTCTTATTTTATGTTATGTGTACTGCTGGCTGATTTGTAATGAATTAATAAATATTGCCTAGAGCTCTTACAAATAATTAGCCAATTACCAGCATACATATATTTGATGTAAAACAAAAACTTTAAGTAAAGAATATTTGGAGAATTTTTAAAAGATAATATTCCTTTAGCATTTAACATTTTGAGAATTAAAATATAAGTCCCATTTTAGTTAATAAGGTTATCTAAACATTACATTAGGAGGTCTGATGAAAACAAAGAACAAAAAGCTATTTACCCTGCCCTTAAGAGCTTTGCCTGTATTCTAGGGTGCTTGTAATGTTTGTGGGAAGAGCCAAACCATTGGTGCCTAGGGCATCTTGCTAATTAATTTGTCTTCTTAACAGTGATTATCTAACAGTTCTGGGTTTTGCATTTACTCCTAACTGTTTAGGCTGGGCTTTTTAACATTATGTTTTTCTTTGTTCCCTTTATGGCAGCCTTCGGTAAGAAAGGGTGTGCTGCCAAGAATGCTGGAAGAAATCTTGAAGACTAGGATAATGGTGAAACAGTCAATGAAGGCCTATAAGCATGACAAGGCTGTAACTCGAATGCTGGAAGCTCGTCAGTTGGGTCTTAAATTTATAGCTAATTTTACATTTGGTTATACTGCTGCTAATTTTTCTGGAAGAATGCCATGTGTTGAGGTAAGGGTTGCATAAAAAAAATGCAGAAAAACTGTGGAAAAGACACTATTAATAAAGTCTAGTAACATAACACAGTATTATTATTTGAAATGTATTTAATCAAAATACCTTCATAAAAGCTGTTTTTATTTGTAGTCCTGAAAATCAACAACTTGGGATTTATTTACAGTCCTTTAAAAAAAAAAAAAAAAAAAAGGCTTATTTTTCTTCTTCCCATTAAAGAGCATTTGGAGTTTGCATTTCTGTAGAGCTCTCTCTAAAGGTAGATTGGGTTGCAGTTCTAATAGTGGAAATAAAATAAAACGTTGTAGGTGTTTCATAGTTTTCATAAAAGAAGGAATCAGCAGAATCCAAAAACTAGAGAAAATGATCCTAAGTGATCTTGCTTTGCTCCTTACACTTTCAATATGCCTAAAGAAGTTTAAACCAAATTTCCCTTTATTTTAATTCTTAATAATTTTTGATCACTCTTTCTTTAATTCTTGCTATTTTGGGGTAATGTAAGCAACGTTTTTATTTATTATATGTATTTAAACCATGAAATAAAATACATTGTCTCAATATAGTGATTTTCATAAACAGATCAAGCAAGGTTAGACTGTTTACCAAGAGCTTACATTGGGTTTAGCAGTAGAATAAAGATTTTCAGTTGATCTTTACCTTTGCAGGTTGGGGATAGCATTGTCCACAAAGCCAGAGAAACATTGGAGCGTGCTATAAAACTGGTGAATGATACAAAAAAATGGGGTGCTCACGTTGTGTATGGTGACACTGACAGGTAATTAATGCCCTGCTTCTTACAGTGTTTTAAAGTCATAGTAGTTCTTCATAGATACATTTTTCTTTTGTCTCAACAAGGGGAATTTATGATACTGAAACGAGTACATGGACCCTTTTTGGGATGTCAGTTACTGTCTTGCAGAGTATGCAAACTAAATAATATTTTTTTTCTTGGAGTTTCTTTCAGGACTCTTAGAAAGCACTTTGAGGGTTTACTTTCTTTTGAAAATTATGTGGACCAGAAAGGGGGGGGGGGGAGGGAAATCGTATTTTTTCAGGTGTGAATTAATATAAGTCTTATTTATCAAATGAGTATTTTTGTGCGTGTTTCCAATGCCATTTTTATTTTGGAAAATAGAGTATTTACAATATAGTAGGCATTGCACATTGATACTTAGAGAAAGGCACTATTTTAAGCTTCAAAAGTGGATAAAATTCAGAAGCAGCCACCAAAGCATAAAAATAGATTATGCTGTCTGAAATACATCATATAAATATCTCCCCTTTCTCAGTCAGTCTTTCATCTAAATAATAGCCATGCTCTATGTGTATCCCTCCCTGGCGCTAAACTTGGATAATTTTTCAGCCATGGGAAACAAAGCTTGTCTGGCTGTCCTTCCTTAATAACTTGTGGATCCAATGACTGATTTCAACCAGATTTGATGAAAGACTTGAAATTTCAAAGATACTAAATTCATAGTAGCTTCACCAAAAAAAAAAAAATTGTTGGAGAAAGGAAGTAAAATCCTATTGCTGCCTATAGAGGGGAAAAAAGGGCATACCCAGAGCTCTTTACAGTTCTCTCCTGGGAATTCAAGTTTTGCAGTGCCTGGGAGCAGTCGCATTCCCTTCCTCACCAGTGAGTCACAGTGTTTCTTGTGCCTTTGGCACTCCTGAACTCATACTGAACACTGAAGTTTCTCAGGTTTTTGACTTGTCTAGCTGAAGGAAGGGAACAGAATTGATAACAACATCCCTGCTTTGACACTAGGAAAGTATGGCTTATAAGTTTCAGGAACTATGTTCAACAGATTTGTGCTTATTTCCTATGTGTGATTTCTCGTAGCATGTTTGTACTCTTGAAAGGAGCCACAAAGGAGCAGTCTTTTAAGATTGGTCAAGAAATTGCTGAAGCTGTAACAGCAACAAACCCCAAACCTGTTAAACTGAAATTTGAAAAGGTAAAAGGAAAATGTTTTGCTTCAAGTGTGTTGGGTGCAAACATTGTTATCCTAAAAAAAAAAAAAAAAATAGTGAAGATAAAAGATTTTTGTGGACACTGACGCAGCACAAGGATACATAATAGTCATGTGCTGTACTGTTTCTGTGGGTATATTGCAATCTCCTTACTGCCTCGGGGACCTTGTCAGAGGAGCACTGCAGCATGAACAACAAAAAGAAATATTCCTACTTTCACATCAGGATGTCTGGTGGCCTGTTGCACTGGCAGCACCAGGCAATTTGAAATTCCTGTCTCATCAATTTTTGGAAATGTCTCCCTCAGTTTTTTTATTACATACGTACAATCAAACCAATGTGTGCAAGTTGGTAGAGAAAATGTACACAATCCCTTGAAGTGATTCCTGTGCATTAATTGCAAGCCTGATATTTATTCTTCAGCCACCCTTAGTACACTTCAGGATATGTCCATGGGATACATATACATGAAAAATCATAGAAATCCGTTCTGTAGGCTTTTGGAAGAAGTATTAATGACAAGCCTTTTAAGCCTTTTAATGACAAGGCTATTAAGCCTTTTATTGAAGAGCAAGGCAATGTGATACTAATTTTGGTGGAAGTTTATCATTGGAAAGTCATTAGCAATCAGTTCAGGTGCTCTAGATATTTTCCAAATACATACCTGACTCAACAGGTTCAATCAGAATTTGTAAGCCAATTGCCATTTTTCACAGAAAATACAGTAGAAAAATACTAGCAAGAAAAGTCAGGATACCTGTGGAAGGCATGGCAACTTTTCCTCACTGACTAATGTACAGGGAACCTTCCCACTTTGAGGCAATTCTGCGTCATTAAGCTGAAGGAGTAATTAGCCAGAAAAAAAATACTAGGTGCAAGGATATACTTGAGAAGATATCCAAGTGCTTCACTTCAAGTGCCCTTATTCACCTGTGGGTCAAAATATTGAGTACTCTTCTAGGGTAGCTTCCTCGCATAGGAAGAGGAAAATGCCTCAAAGCTGGAGCATCTGTTCAAGAAGTGGGACACCTTCTTCAGTGTGAGGCAATCTAAACTCACTGCTCCCTCTTTCATGAAAGCCAGGAAGATGTGGTGTTATCCTAGTAATACTGGGAAGAAATTGTTCCCCATTCTTTCTGTTAAGACTGGTCAAGGAATACTGACACAATCAAGAATGAAATAAGAGGTTGGAGAAAGCAAGCAAAAGAGACCATAACCCTAAAAATCCATTCATGAGGAAATCGTTCTCCAAGCATAGGCATTTAAAAAGCATGCTTTCCCCAAATCAAGATACTAACTGATTTTAGGCACCTCATAATTAGATGAGGTTTGAAAATAGAAAGTTCAAAGCCACTGCTTTTGCTGGGAAATTTTTCTTCTCTGATGTTTGAAATGAAGTCGTCTTTTTAAGAAAGAGATAATACAATTACATTAAAAATGCTGATAGATGCAATCCAGAAAAGTAAGGGTAGTTGAAACAAATTATACTGTGTGTCACTTTTCACCTGAGCTTCAAGTTGCTTAGCCTTTACAGCTAGATGAAATATAAAGTGATTTTAAGAATGGAACACCACTGAATCCCATCTTCCTCAGCCATCTTTTTAACAATCCTTTGATGTAGTTTATGTGAAAAAATGATTTAAAAAAAAAAAAAAACAAAACAAAACAAAAAAGCAACAAAGCAAAGTATTCCTTAGGAAACCCTCTATGCTCAGAGCCACCTTATTTTCCCAACACACACCAGATTGGTCTATCTTTTTTCTAAATATTCCAGGTCTACTTGCCATGTGTCCTGCAAACTAAAAAGAGGTATGTGGGTTACATGTATGAAACACTGGACCAGAAGGACCCAGTATTTGATGCAAAAGGCATAGAGACAGTTCGAAGGGACTCCTGTCCTGCTGTTTCCAAGGTAAAATACTCATGCATTTCTTCCCAAATGAAATTATAGTATTCTGTTATTTCGTTGTATATTTGTCCTTTCTCAGAGTTTCTGGTCCTTGTGAGTTGTCTGCGACTTTGTCTGTTTTTCTGGTATGAGCCATTTGAAAGAGGAATTGAAGATCTTGCATAGCATTACAAGGACTTGAGCTTTCCATCTTAACTACTATCTTTCAGCCCCTAAAAACACCCATAAAAAGCCCTCAGCCCCATGTAAGTTCTCTAGAAGACCATTCTTGATCCAGTTCACTTTAACTGGAAGTAAGTATTATTCCAAGATGAGTGAGGCACACTGATGTGTCTGCTAAATAGCTCGCTTATATAAATCTAGTTTAGCTAAGAATTCATTTAAAATAAACTTCCTTGCTTGTTTATTTTAAGCTGTGTATTGGGGGGTTAAAAAGAACAGGCTCTTCTTCATAATCAAGTCAGTCATGCAGAAAGTCATAGCAAAATATTTTAGATTATGAAAAAACATCTTCTCTCATACTCTGGAAAACCTCTGTAATTGTTGTAACGCTGTGAGTGCCAGAGTATGGATAATGTAATGAAAGATGTGTCAAAGTGAGGAAAAAGTTGTCCAGTAACGTGTTTATGAATGTCTTTGAGTGGAAGAGAATGCAGCCTGCTGTCATATTAACATTCTAGTTCACAACTGATAATTTTTCTAAGCAGTGTATTAATATTTCTATATAATTTACTGAATTATTTGGAATTAATTATTTTTTAGTTAAACATACGTGTTTTTCTCACCTTTCTCCTTTGGTTGTAAAGATACTTGAGTGTTCTATCAAGCTGCTATTTGAAACGCGGGACATAAGTCAGATCAAACAGTACGTTCAGAATCAATGCATGAAGTTACTGGAAGGAAAAGCCAGCATGCAAGACTTCATCTTTGCAAAAGAGTACAGAGGGAGCTCTGCGTACAGACCTGGATCCTGCGTACCAGCCCTGGAAATCACCAGGTAATGAGATTAAGAAGTGCTAATCATAGGTATTTTTTTCTCTTGACCTTTGTACTGCCAAGTTACGGGTAGCAGTGAGATATCTCCTTCAGATATTGTTGCAGCAGTTGGCTCTGACTTTCTGCTGTGAGTGAAGAGAGATCAGTCATCAGATAGTCCTAGAAAGTCATTTCACCATCCTGGAAAGAGCCACACATGTTCAAGAGTAAAGTCTCTTGTCAGGACGCTCTAACAGTGTGTGTTCTCTGCTGTTACTTATGCTTTGTTTTTGTACAAGTGCTTGACTCTCCAAGATTGCCCATCACTCACAGATATTAGATATGCTAAAAATTGTCTCTCAGTGCTGTGAAATACCTTACCAGGCATAGTTTTTAATTTTTTTAAAAAGTACCTCACTTAAAGTTAATATTTCATTCTGTTGATATTGTTTATCAGTAACAGATAATGTGAGCTGGCAAGATGGCACATTTTGCCACCTTGGTTAATATAAAAGGTCTTCAAATTAAGCCATGCTTTTTAAATAAGATAAAATTCAAGTCCTGGATTGATACCTGCTTCAAATTGAATTGTCCTTTGCTTTCTGGGTACTTGAGCTCTTTTTAGTACCCTGGCTGCTCTTTATTAAAGTACTTCTTTAAGGAAGGGGTATCTAGAAAGCAACCTGCATGCAAATCCAAGTGACCTGAAACAGAAAATATCTTTAGGGCTCATGTTCCAAGTTCGAAAATTTGGGTCTGATCATGAGACACATTAAAAATGAAACAACTTGGTCCTGTGCTTCATAATAGACACTAACTTCAGTCGTCTGGAGAGCTACTAATACAAGCAGATGGGGACGTTTACAAGCAAATGAAATAACTATGAATTTGTCTCTGGATGCATTATAAAGCCTATTTTTAAACAGGAGAATGCTTGCCTATGACCGTCGCTCTGAACCACGAGTTGGGGAGCGAGTGCCCTACGTCATTGTGTGCGGCATGCCCGGACTGCCCCTGATACAGCTGGTGAGGCGGCCCATTGAAGTCCTGCAGGATCCCAGCCTGAGGCTGAATGCTACCTATTATATTACCAAACAAATTCTGCCACCGCTGGCTAGGGTGTTCTCACTTATTGGCATAGACGTCTTCAGCTGGTACCATGAGTTGCCACGGGTAAGTGTTTGCAAGCAAACAGATTACAAACGCAGTGCATATACACAGTGCTTGCTTTTGTGAGGCCTCTTAATGGAATGAGGTTTATATGAGGTAACAGCAATGGTTATTTATTTCACAAGGCAGTGTTTCATGCCCAAACATGCAGGCTTGATTTTTAGGTCTTCTGTGTGATTTCCCCGCCCCCCTCCAAACACACACTTAGTAAATCAGTTTTTCCTGCCAACCCTTCTGTTCAGGATTGATCACTTTGCCATTTTCCTATTTTCTGACCCCTTACCATGGAATCGTAGAATGGTTTGAGTTGAAAGGGACCTTAAAGATCATCTAGTTCCAACCCCCCTGCCATGGGCAGGGACACCTTCCACTAGAACACGTTACTCAAAGTCCCATCCAGCCTGGCCTTGAACACTTCCAGGGATGGGGCCTCC
>VYXH01004970.1:226020-242426 GCA_013397275.1 Burhinus bistriatus | reverse complement strand
CCCCCAAGTCCCTCTCCTCAGGGCTGCTCTTGATCCATTCTCCACCCAGCCTGTATTTGTGCTTGGGTTTGCCCTGACCCGTGTGCAGGACCTTGCCTTTGGCTTGTTGAGCTTCAGGTTTGCACGAGCCCACCTCTCAAGCCTGTCTAGGTCCCTCTGGCTGGCATCCCTTCCCTCCAGTGTGTTGACGGCTCCATACAGCTTGGTGTCTTATTTTGCCATAATTGTATATTTATTAGCAAGACTTGTATTTGCATGTATTTGGCTGCACCCCCTTTTAAATCTTTCTATAGTAGGTGTTGGATCTCCTGTTTTTCCAAGATGTTCTGAAGGTCTTTCCTGTTTATAGAAAAGGTGGTAATGCCCAGGCAGCAGGAACGTTGTTTAAAAAAACAGTATCACCAGAAATTTTAAACTGACTTTCCTAAAAGCTAAAGAAGTCACCGAGATGCAGGAAGAGAAATGTTAGATAGCTGGATTTTAGTTCGTGATTCCCCTGACAAAAAGGGACAGTGAAAGATAGTGTCTTTGTGTAGTTTGGTTACTGTGCTTAGTGTAGACTTCAGCAGCATAGTAGTACATCGTTTCCCACTGTAGAGTTTTAATATAGCCTTGATTTACTTCAATTCTGCTTCTTTTCTCTACCTTTCCGATGGCACTGGGACACTCTCACCTTAAGTATCTCCAGCAAGCTGCTCTAAAAAGGCAAAAGAAGCCCTGACTTTCTGCAAGGCCGGGGAGCACCAAGGAGGTCATAGGGAGCAGAGCAGCTGGGTGTTTGAAGCAGGAGAGGGATGGATAGCACAAAGCGTATGTTGTGTGGCACCAGGAGTGAGTGCAGAGAACGAAATTCCCTGGGGGAGAGGGCAGTGGTGGAGCTTTATCCAGGGAAATCAGAGCGTGAGCTAGAGCCACAGACCAAAGGACAGTGGCAGCTCTGTGAGGGGGACTGGATTGGCCCAGAAACTCAAGGGGAGGCAGGATCGCAAAGGCAGCCACGGGGGCTGCAGCCAGGGCACGTTTGGATGTGAAGTAGATCAGCACCTACAAAGGAACAACTGCAGGAGGCAGAGTTTGAGATGAGATCGGGAATTTAGCATGTGACTGAGGATTTCTTTGGTTCCTCTTTCTCTTTTCTCCTGAGATTCCTTGTGAAATAGGTGTGGGTGGGCTCTGTTCAATGTATCACTGTAGGGCAAACGTTACGCTCTTCAGTGATGTGATCCATGTTAGTCATTTTTGTATGAACCCACACCCTGCAGGCTGTGTTACACTTTCATACTCCTTTTTAAAAAAATAGGCTATGTAATCTAGGAATAAGGTGAGCTACTCTCTTGAAAGTTCATTACCTCTTAATTCTTTTTTTTAACAGATTCAAAAAGCTGCCTCAACTGCCCGCAGTGAGCTAGAAGGACGCAAAGGCACAATCTCCCAGTATTTCACGACCTTACACTGTCCCGTGTGTGATGAACTGACCCAGTATGGGATCTGTAATAAATGCAGAAGCCAGCCACAGCATGTGGCAGTGATTCTCAACCAAGAAATCCGAGAGCTGGAGCGTAAGCAAGAACAGCTGGTCAAGGTATGATTAAAGCATTGTCAGATGTCTGTCAGCCAAAGACAGGGGCTGAAATTTCAAAGCAGCGTGTTACTGAATACTGTCAACAGAAATGGGAAGTACCAGCCAGGTGTTAAACGTGTTACAGCTTGTTTGCTTTTCCCATTGCTGTTGAAGGCAGCATAGCAGCTGTTACTCTCCTTAGCTTTGCATAAAACTGAAGGCAAAGGGGGGATCAAAACAGAAGATACTTTTCTCCTTTTCCTCTTCTTTTTTAAGAGTATCTTACGTGGTTTGTAGGTGCCTTTTTATAATGACAGTGATGGAGAGTTGTAAAAGTATGAAAGATTCACCTTTTTTGCATTAAAATAACCGATGATGTTCTAGTAACAAAAACACTTGTCCCAGAAAATTTATTTTTTTATATGTATAATGTGGATGTGTTTTAGCTTGGGGGTTTTCTTGTTACCTTTCCTCTCGATAGGAATTTTCCAAGCTGTTTTTTTCCTTTGAGCTAGAAATCAATTAAGAGGGTAGCTGACTGTGCGCACGAATATATTATAGCAAAGGAGAATGCCTCTCCTTGCAGAAACATCTGTATATCCTCACCTAATTTTTGTCCTGTCATGTTTTATAATTAATAAATATTTTTGTTAAAATTTATTTTTAGCATTAGCATGTGAACCATTTTAAACACTTGTCTGAATTGTAGGGATATAAATGTTCCTGTAGTCTAGGTGTTGATTTGATAGGCTCCCGCAGGGCTCTGTTGCTAGAAAACCATTATAATTCAGTATTCATAAATATTGCATTACCAAGGTGTAGACTTCTGTTTCTTGCTGTATTTTGTAATATTGAGCTGCATTGTGAACGGCAGTAAAGGAAGGTGATGCATGTTCTGCAGTTTTCCTGGGGCACTTTGAACCTTTTACGTTGCTTTTTTTCTGGAATAAATCAGAACTTGGCAGATTGGTCCAGCCCCACGGAAGGATCAGTGGGTTTGATAAGAACATTCCCTTGTCCCTGGCAACAGGTCCGGCAAGGCCTGGGATCCCGTTCTAGTGAGTGTTTGATGAGTCAACCTCTCTTGAAGAGCATCTGTCTTATTGTAATACGAAGATGTATATATCCTTCACAGCTTAAAATTCTTGGCCCTCCAAGATTATAAACATGCCAGAGCCAGCAGAAAACTGATGTAACACTGAATCGTACATTATTTTAAAACGCATTTTAAAATTACCTGCCATAGATTAAGGCCATAGACTTCTCCCCTCTACACAAACTGAACTTAGAAAGTGTTGCGAGTACCACTTAGTTTGGTCCCTTGCGTTCAAACCAGCCACAGCCTCTTCCAAAAGAACTAGGGTAGACTTATTTCTGAGGTTCTTCTAGTGGTTACAAACCTGGAACAAACCATTTAAATCCTGTTCCTTTTGGTCACGGTTGCAGGTCAGAGAACTGATACCCTCTGAGGTGCCACATGTGGGACTTGGCCAAGAGGGGCTGCTCCTCTCCGGCTGTTGTCAGTTTGAGTTTCTGGTCTGCGGGGAGTCAGTGCTGATACAGGTCTGGCTGAGAGGGTTGCTGGTGCCCAAATAATTTTAACATGGAAAGAAGGAAAAGAACTAATTTTAAAGGCAAAGGCTATTCTTTTGATTTGTTGTTCAAACTATGCAAACAATGGCATAACACTGTGTAATGTTTTGATGTTACAAAACACAAATGTGGTTGGAAGCCAATTTCTGAGTTTTTGGAGAAATGTTGGAGGTGGCAGATACTGGAAAGGATTAAAAATAAAAAAGCAAAGCAGGGGCCTTTAGTTTTCCGAAGGTAGCTACCTTTGGGAAAAACTGTGCCTGCTGCTGGTTTATTCCATCAGGTATCTCATGCTAAGAGTACTTTCAAGCAGCATTAACTACATTAATGAGTAGGTCCATGAAGGAGGAGACCAGCGGAACGTGTCTGCCTATGTATTTCTGTCTTGGGATTGATGAGCTCTGACTTGGAAAGTAAAACTCTAATTGAAGCTTATCTTGAAACAGGAGTAGTTTATTAAGTCCCTTTTCCTGTGCAGAGAGTAAGTGCAGAATAACAGTTTTCTCTTTTTTCGCTAGGAAACTTTATACAGGATAAGTTTATCATGAATATAACACACTGACTTAAATCCACTCGACTGACTTACCTTATTTTTCCAAGTGCCACCACATACAAGTAGAACTTAATTAGCAGAATTGAAACCTGAGCTGTACATCAAGCTGTTGATCTCTGCCCAGTTGAGGGTGGCGATGCCTGCCAGCCAGGAGGCACCCGCAGCAAAATGGGCAGCCTGGCAGCAGCAGGAGGGGTGGCAGCAGAGAATGGAGCTGCTCTGCATCCCGGAAAAGTTTGGCACTGGCTGCTTCGGGGCTGTGCCTGTTCTGCTGATACAACATTGGGGACTTAGCAGTCCCAAGTGATTTATGCCTTGCTTGTGTTAAGTTTAATCTGGTTTGCTTTTTTATATGAAATCTAGATATGCAAGAACTGTACAGGCTGCTTTGATCGACAGATCCAGTGTGTCTCCCTCAACTGTCCAGTGCTTTTCAAGCTCTCCAGAGTAAGCAGAGAACTGTCAAAGGCACCGTATCTTCGCCAGCTACTTGACCAGTTTTAAATGATCTCTGTTACAGGATTCCAGGTGCTATTTTTTTTCTTTTTTCAGTGTTTACCACACTAAGACTATTGTGCATGGTGCTTTTTCAATTCTCATCTAGTCCAGGATTTCCATTTTAACTGTTGGGTTTATTATCTGAATCATAATGAACGCTTATCCTAACTAAATTTAAAAAAACCCACATTTGCTGACCTATGAATAGCTCACTTTTTAAGATGTACAAATTTCTTCTTTCTTTCATGTTTCTAACATACTGTTTTATAATGCTGATGTTGAAATAGCTATGTGTAACATCTTGTAAATCCATTTCAAAGTAGAAGTCAAGTTTACTTCCTGGAGGAAGGAGCACTGAAAACCTCTTGAAATGACAAAACCATTAGTGTGTGTTCTTGAACTGTCAGTATCAAGACGTGTTACTTATATATTATCCATTCACTTTATAATTTTGTCTGCGAAATATTTTGTAAATACACTTTTTTACTTTTCAAACAACTGAGTAAAATAATGTGCAATGACTTTTATACAGATAATTTTAAAGTTGGTTGGTATATCTCCTCCTAAGTTTTGCTTGATTCCAAGTAGATCGTTATTTTGATCAGACTGTGCAAGCAGTAGTACCATGTGTAGCATTTTGAAACATTATTTTCTAAAAATTGCTGTCTTGCTTTAGCTATTAATGGGGCATTGTGAGGAACTGTGCAAAGACATTTTTGTTACAAACCTGTGGGACTGTTGCAATACTTTAAATATAAAATTTTATTCCATTTTTGCTTGTTTTGTATAGACATTTCTATTGCTTCTAAATATGCTTAAAATATTTTCTTTCCTTATGTACTGTACAGTTAAATCTTATTTGCCACCATCTTGACAAAATGTGTATTTAGAATATTTGTATAACTGTATAAAATGGAAAAGGAATTATGTGGTCAGTGCATTGTTTTCTAAACTGGAAATCATTTTGTTTTAGAAGTTAATAATGGAAACCATATTAAAGTTGAATAAAACGATATGGTAAAAATTATATGGTTTTTTTATACTTCCCTTCAATTGCAGACACCTTTGTTTCCCTTGTTCGGCACACGAATAGTAATGTAAACAAGACCGGTCAGATAAGCCAAGAATCCACAACAGAGTTTCCAGCTTAAGCTTTGGGATCTAAAACCCCAGTACCAATTCTTGGAGGCCTTCTCCAAACCGGAAGAGAAACATTTCCAGTTTTCCATTAGCCAAAACAGGAGTAAGTTTTAAATTTCAAAGTCCAGAGTAGCTTTGAAAAATAGAACAAAACTTTATTTACATCAAGGAACCTGAGTGCCTTCTCCAGTTAAGAATTTATTACATTCAAAATACAAGTCAGTCTATTCAATTTCACATTATACAGTACAATGTAAACCCACACCAAGCAGAATAAAAACTATTAAATATATAATAGAGCATCTACAGATTGCAATGTGCTTTTATGCAAAGTAACTAAAAAAAACCCCCACCATCAAGGCACAAAACTCTGCCTACTCTTCCATTCTAGCATTGGTCATGTACACAAGAGAAGCGCAAATGCCGGGACGCAGGTGGTAGTGCTCGCGGTACATTCCAGCATGTGGCAGCGCTTCAGGGATAAATAAAAATATTAAATGACGCTTAACCGCAAGAGGTTACCTTTAACACTGGAGTAAATGGGCAAGTGCTCATCTTCAACACATTCCTCTTTTTAGGGACAAAAATAGGGTTCTTATTAAATTCAGGTATCTAATCAACAAACAGCTCTTGTCCTCAACACAGGGATGACTTTTCTAGCGTAAGCAAGGCAATGGTAAAGTAATAGAGTTTACTTCAAGTAATTTCAACCCATAATGTGTAAGTTTAAGTGTTTGAGCATTCTGGAAGATCTATAACTGAAAAGGCACTGTAAATAGATCCTCACTTTAACTGTATATGCCAGGAAGCAATTTACTTTGGAAGGAAATTTAAACATGTGACAGCTAACATTCATTGTCTAAAAACAAGCCTTGAGGAACACCAAAATCCAAGAACTGGGAAAGCTACAGCCTTGCATACCAAGGATGTCTAGAACTGCTCTGAGCTGGCCTCATCATTGGCAATGTCCTAGATCTGTTTTAATCTTAAATAGCTTTAAACATTTCATTTTTCATTAAAGGGCAGCCCCTGCTATTAAAAGCATGCTTTTAGGGGGTAAGGAGAACAAGTTCTGGAAGCATATTCCATTTCAAGTTTGAGGCCAGAATTAAGACGGTGAAGGCTCCAAGTGCTCACTAAAATGACTCAAAATTTAGAAGTACCCAGAGACAAAGGCCTCCACAGATCAATAAGATATGATGCTATATGGTACTGTTCAAGATAATTATGCGAGTTTCGCTCTGTCTTCCTGCCACTGCTTTTTGGAGCCTTTACTTTTAGCTAAAGGCTGCTCTTACCTTGGCATTCCAGGCTGTTGCTCCATTCCTACTACTCAGGCCTCCTGCTTTTAAGGGGGAAAATGGGGATGAATTCAAGTGACTTGTGCAGGAATTAATACAGCCAGAAAAAACAAACTCTGTTTTGCACAGTATTTTTACATTTGCTGGAAAGACATCAGAAACACAAACAAGTCCACATATATAAGCAATAAGTAGACAAGGTTCAAAGAGGTTACAGCATATTTCCCAAGGTGGCTTTAATTTCATTTTCTGGGTTTTTTTAGTACTTGATTACGCAAGATGTGTAAACTATCCCTGAGAACACCCTTATGTGCAGGACACTCCAATTTAGAATTGCATTCCAAAAATTAGCATATGAATTGGGGGGGGTTATTTAAAATAGTCCTAGTTGCCAGGTGTGTTTCTTAAACTCATTTTCTTCTGGCAACATGGTCTCAGGTATGGGGAAACCTTTTTTTACATCACCATCAATTCAGGTAAAGCCTATGGCTTGCAGTTACAGTGGGGAGCTGCCACAGAACCAGTTCCCCATCTGCTCTTGTTTGCCCTGCACCAAACGCAGTTTNTTTGTCCTTACCATGGGCTAACATCCCCTGCTTTACACACACACACACACACCCACGCAGCTACTGCAGCCTGCAGGAGGAAAAAGAGGAAAAGGGAAGCTGCAGAAATGCAGGCTTAAATCTGCGCTCTCTTAAGCCGCCACCTCTGCCACACCACACCATTTGTTTTCCTGTGAAACTAACTAAACACCCAAGGCCCTACAGACCTATTCCTGTTGTTCATCAAATGCCGTCACATGTACCTACAACAGGACATGGTCTGATGTTTAAAAGCATTCACCATTACTTAAAGCAAACAGAACCCGTGTGTAGCAAGTAAAACAAGTCCGTATTTTAAAGTGCAGGTTCATGCATTGCACTGGAAAAGATTCCACGCAAGTGCATGTACACACAAGAAAAAGAAAAGGAATCAGGCAAAAAAACCACAATGGCATTTAAGCGCCGACAGCAGAGGGAGACCCTTCAACATGGCAAGATGCAAAAAAATTTAAACATTTTCACTACAAGTTGATTCCTGCTTTTCACTAACTTCTCAGAAGAAAGGAAAAGGCCTCAAGGTTCTAGGCTGCCCGCTCAGAGAACAAGAGAGGGAACAAAACTAGACTTGAAAATATGCTGAACATCTAAGGTGCTGTGCTATGCTACATCTGGAGTGCTTTGCTTAAACTTTGTAGCAAGAAAAATACTCGTAACAGTGCGAAGTACAAAAAAAAAAAAAAAAAACCCCAAACATGAGCACGTTCTGATCACACAGCCTTAAAAAAAATTCTTAACCTACAAATTTGGAGCGTCAAGTAGACAAACTGCACGACTGCTGTTTCAGAGTCAGATTTAGCATTAGCTGCTGCTTTTTTTGCTCTTACTGGGGAGGGCTCACTGGCAGGACTGCTCCTTCCCAGGTCTTGCTGCTTAGTAGCAATGGACCTACAAACACAAACCACTGCTGCTCCGCTAGGAAGAGTCTGCCTGGAAGTCACCAACCCGAATAAACAAAACCCAAATGACACCAATCCAACTGGCAAGGGGTAAGCAATCGTGCAGTACAACCTGAAAAGACTGTCTCATCAGTGATTCCCTCCCATTTTCAAATTTTCATTTTAACACATCACTACGTGAAAGTCTTGGCACAGGAAGCCAGTAAAGCTGTTACAACCTTAATAATTTAAACAACTGGCTTAAAAACATCACAGCCCTGTATCAATACCATATATTAAGTCATCTGTTTATACATAATTTTATCATCTTCATACATTTCTTGATTTCAACAGTAGTGCAGTAATTAAAATTACAAGTACAATCACAAGTACTTTAGACTATTTAGATTTGTCAACGCTGTTCAACTCGTAAATCAGAATTAAGCATTATAGCAGATTAATACAACCCATTTTGTCCCCCTTCCCATACTCCACTTTTAAATGACCCAAAGGCATGGTTCCACTCCCCAAAATTAATTTTTAATTATTTCACATCGTAGTGACAGAACCAGGAAATTATATAGTTTGCCAATAGACTAACTGATTTACAGCCGCTGGCCATCACCTCATATTTGACTTGATATCCTGGTTTACGTCACACAAACTTTCAACGCAGTAGAAACATTCTTCTTTCACGAGGTAAGAAAGCTCAGCATCACAGATGGTAACAGATTTCTCTCCTCTCTCGTGAAGATATTTTGTGACTAAGCACCTCGGAACTGCACCTTCCACCCACCCCCAAAAAAACTGAGTGGTCTGAGCAGTCCCCTTCTTTCCTAGTTAGTTCTTATTACAGCATATATTACTTAAATGCATGCCTCAAATGTAGAAAACATGTCTTACATTTTAACATTCTCAGCATACATCTTCTCCCGTTAACCCCATTCACATCACAGTGGACTCCCACTCCAAGACACATCGCCGCAGACTGAAAATGAAAGGGGAGAAAGGGCCAGGCAAACAGAAATGAACACACTGAGCTCTGCACCACTACAAAAGGATTCTTGAACCACTGTACAGGAACATCTGCAATTCAATTGCATCTCCCTTTAAAAAAAAGTCAGCTTTTACTTTAATCATTCTTTTCTCGGTCAACATTCACGTTTTTTCTCCCAGGGGAGCCACCAGCAACTGCTGGAGAATCACGCAATACATCGTCCAGATGGGGCTGGAAAGAGACTGTGGCTGGAGAGTCCCCTGGTATCTTACGGGAGGTCTCTATCACAGAGTTTCTGAGCGTGTCATTCATTTCTATTACCTCAAAGTCTGCTTCGTTCCACTCTCCCGCATCCTCCTCCTCTTCATCCTCATTAAGCCCCGAGTTTGACAACAAAGCTTTCCGGTCCTCGCTCTCACTCGTCTCTTTCAAGTCGCTCTCACCGGGAGAGTTGGCCAATTTGTACATCAGAGGGAAGAGTATAACTGTCATTGCAGAAGTCACCAAGGCAGTGTACATAACCACAGGAACGTGGTGAAACCTCCCTTGAAGATACCCCACCGCAGCGGGAATGCACATCTCGCCCAGCGCGGCGCCAATCACAAACAAAGAAGCCGATTTTCCTTGCACGACCGTGTACTGTTCGATCCAGGAAATGCCGCTGGGAAAGATGGTAGCCATTGACGCTCCATACACAGCGGTTCCAACCCACAGGGAGGCCGGGTACCTCGCAAAGAAGGCCAGGCACGCAGAGGAGACAGCAGAGCCTATGATACTCAGCAGGATCATGGTGCCAGGGTACATGCAAGCAGCAAAGAATATCGCCACTCCTCTGCAAGCCGCAAACGCGCCCCAGAAGACAGAATTCAAAGCGGCTGCTTCGTTTTCTTTCATCTCGGCAAAGACTTTTGCGTAAGTAAATATATAAGAGCCGTAAGTGACCTCCGCTCCCACGTAGAAGAGGAAGAAGACGAACAGGAGAGTAATAAGGGCATAGTGGTATTTGGCAAACATGCATTTCTGCAAAGAAGCCTTTGATTTGTCTCGAGCTGAGCTGCCCTTTGAATACAAAATAAAAAAGAAGAAAGAAACAAACAGAAGATAGGTCCCTATGACAACATAGGACCACAAAAAATCTGCACCAAGATGGTGTTTCAGCGCTGACGCAGCTGATGCAGCTGACACTGTCGGCACAGACCTCCAGACAGAATGGTTTGTGTTTTCAGCTACTGGAAGGTCTTTAGATTCGGAGCCTCCCAAGGCCATTTTAGCCAGGATCGGAGCCACAAACGCACCGACAGCAAAACTGAAGTGTAAGGCCTGCATGTGTGGCCCAGCCTCTGCTCCCCAGGTATTCAGTGCCAGTACATTGCCACCTGCAGATCCGAGAGAGGAGGATTCAGTCATTTCAGTCTGAAACCAGTTATTGGGTTAAAAAAAAAAAAAAAAAAAGGACAAAACAAACCAAACTGTAACCTGTATTATTAATTCAATTTGCAACAATACCAGGTTTAGCAAATACAATGTACAAAATTGTAGTTAACTGAAATTCTGCCTGTAAGCACCTTAAACCCACGTGATTACTTGAGCATTACAAGGGAATTCACAGCAGTCAAAATCAAGAGCCACACACTGGCTTCATCCAGCAACAATGGCTGTACTTAATGACCCTACTTGACAATTTGCAGCATTTTTCAGCCTTTTTTCAAAAGAGCAGATTTAATTGCTTCTCATTTCTGTAAGTTTTAAAAGCTACAATGCACAATGCTAAGAATCAGAGGCCTCATTAAACAACATCGTTTTCACTACAGGATCCTGTATCACGCTCTCTTCAGTGTTAACAGAGCTCCCCCAAGCTCCACAGAACTAGGGCAGATGGTTCACATGTGCAGCCATCACTCCTGTGTTGCCTACTAGCCAAGCCACCAAAACCAGGCCCTGGCTGGGGTGCTTCCAGAGCTGTTTGGCTAACTAGGCTAATTCATTAGCCATCTCCAGCTCTTATTCAGAAATAAGCCTGCCCCGAAGCCAGTCGACTGGATCCAGTCATACCTTGCTGGCTAGTAAGCAACCACAGGCTCCCTCAGTAAGCCAGAAAAGTCAGCACACTGCTGGCACATCACTGGAGAGGTGCCAGGTGAGTGGCACCTGCTGCAGCTTCACCACCACCTCCTACAGCAACACCAGAACACTCCAGCGCTGATGTATTCTTGGTTGTTTCCTGATCCCCATCTGCAAGTATGCCAGTGTTACCCAGTCGGCTCTAAGCACACTTAGGTCTCTTGCCCTGGCCTCGCCTCCTGACCCAAACTGCCTACTACCGCCAGCCATCACTAACTCATCCTTTCTAAGCCATGCCCGATGAACTAATTTCTGTAGGAATTTCTTTTTCATACCTCTGGTATAACTGACCTTTCTAACTGCAGCTGTAGACATTTGCTCTACAACTTCACTGGTACATCTTCCTGCAATCAGAAGCCTCTACTAAGAAATTGGTTTCCAACAGGTTTCCAGCAAAAGTGGTTTATCCAGGCCATCTGCAGTATGCACATGCCACAGACACACAATTTGGGGCACAGAATAAATTTGTATTCCCAAACACCTAAGCAAGGCTGGCCAAGGGCAGCAAATATTCCTTAATTCAGGGAGATGGATGACGTGACTCTGTAAGTGAGCTATGGCAGTAAATGCCTGCCGTGACTCCCCAAACACCAACTGGTGTGGTGGTGCAGCGCCCCCCGGGCCACATTGCGATGTCAGGGCAAGCCAACATTGTGTTCTTGTCTTGGTTACAAGTGCAGGGAGTTGGGGCGATCTGGCACTCCCTAACTGTACCTGCAACTCCTGCTGCCTGGATCGTAGCCCGATCTGGAACGTACCAGAATTACCTGACAAGAATTGTGGCCAAAAATGGGAAAACACTGACCAAAGTCAATCATCTCACAATCCTATAAATAGCGATCCTAAATGAGACCCTTTGAGCTCTCTGGGATTGCAGCAGGCTCTGACCCAGTATCTCCCCCTGAGCTGGGATGCTTCTCAGGGTAGATTTTGCGAGGTTCAAACATTGTCCGCTGATAGATGCCGACGAAGAAGAAGGGTTCAAAGACTGTCTGCTGACAAACACCGACAAAGCAGAAGAGAGAGTAATTCACTACCATTAGATTTCTCAAGGTTCAAAGATTGTTTGGTACCAATAATTTACTACAATTTGCAAAAAGAGAAAAATCTTTTTTTCCTAACCATAGGTTAACCACTATATCTGTGAGTGTGTGATTTGATTTAGGAAACCCTGTTCTAATTCTCATGTGAACCTTGCCATTCTTGAATCTCTAATTAAGTCACTGTGTTGATTATACCAAATTTTGTTAAATCACTCTGTTAATATTGTTAAATATCATACAACCTAATCCTGTGATTTACCATAATAGTGTTAATAAATCTTAAATTGCTGCTACCTCAAAGTTGTGTAGGAGCCAACATCACTCATTCACGGCACCCGGCCAGGTTTAGGTGGCCAACTCTCCGACACAGCAACTGTGCGAATCTCTCTCTCAAAACACCAGGGCTTGCTCAGGACTAACTTAGTTCCTGCTGGAACTAATGAAGAGTAACCCAACTAGCTTCCTGTAGATGAGCAATTTAAAGAAAACACTGTCAAAAGAACACGTGACACTTTCTTTATGTCTGTAATTGCTCACTGAAATGTGTATTGGTCTTCTCCAGGAAGCAAGAGATACCCAGCTCCCCAAGCCCCTTAAGGAAAGCCCATTAGAGAGGCACAAACACTGGGAAGTCTCAGGACCAGGATAATGCAAGAATCCCAGCCAGGTAAAACAGCTCCCCTCTTTTAATTCAAGATGTGTCACAGGAAATACCAGCAACAGTTTTGGTGAGTTTGAAGCTTCCAATTAGTTCAGTGAAGGAACTGTTGGACCACGTGGTCCCTTACCTGTGTCTAGAATTCCCATGGAAGCTCCAATAACTGACATTAAGACAGTTAACAGCAGGGATTTCTCACACCAGGGTATCCCATAAAGACCAACCGTTGTTCCAAACATGGATAATGCTGGAAAGGTTGAAAAACAAAACAAACAAAAAACCCAGATACTACAGTTTCCATTTAAACTACAAAACATACAGAAGACCAAGAAATACAAATACATTCATCATTATTACACTTACAGATCATCCTAATAGGTGATGTAACCTAATTACTTCAATTAATGATTAGCAGAAACAGCTAGAAAGTTCAACAGAATCATGTTTCACTTGGAGAAAAGGAATTTCATCCAAATATAAACACTACATGAAAAATCTGTTTTGCTAAAGCTTTGTTTCCAAAGGGAGTAGCATCTGCTGCTAGAACCCTAAGAAGTCTTTTTCTGCAAACTTTTGACTTAGCACTGCCTATTTCGGTATCTTCTGCAAACTTCTGATCTAGAAATGTTACTTTGCCACGAAAGAAGTAAAACGTGGTTTTGAACAGCATGAAGTTTTCCCTCTGAGAACTACAGAGCATTAAATTTGGCGCGTTTTTAAGAGAACCCAAATCACTAAACTCTTAAAATCCTACAAAGTGATTGCACCTTGGCCAACAAGCAACCTCCATATAAGAATGCTGACTTGCATTTATATTCGGTTCTCGCATGAGGGATGTATTCCAAGGGATGTCTGGAGTTTTAAGAGACAGAACTACAAAACTTCTCATCGCAAACCTAGAAGCAATCCGTTAACTGTATTAGTTTTGCTATTATTAACTACACTTAAAACATGCCATTTCAAAAAAATCTTTTTTAGCAGATGGAAATTATTTTTATTACAATTTGGGAGGAAGTTCAGCATTTAAATTCTGTGCTTATAATCACCTTCACAATAAAATAATCTGCGATTAATATCTTGAATATACAGTATTAGGTTTTTAGAAAGCTTGTACCAGTTCAGATGTCTCTATTATTTTTCAAATCAATGCTTGATCATAGGTGGGGCAGATACTTAAAGATCAAAGGGGACTGATGTAATTAAGAACTTAGGTTAATTCCAAACAAAAACAACAAAGGAAAAAATTAATATCCAGAACCCTAGAGCCCTAGCAAGATATTTGAAATACATGCCTCAAAACACTTTTCAAGGCCACCATGCTGAGCTGCATAGAGAAAAATCTAAAGATGGGGTGTATCAAGTACAGCTGCTCAGATGCCCCACTCAGAGCTGAAAAGTAACTTCTCAGCAAGTTCTCGGTTGTCCACTCCAGCTCTTCACCTGAAGACTGGTACTTAAAAGCTTCCTTGACAAAACCAGATTATCTCTTCAATTTTTTCTCTGTACAGCAGCAGAGTTTCAGCAGTTGAAAGCTGGGAGGTAAAACTACAC
The DNA here is from genome assembly GCA_013397275.1 of Burhinus bistriatus. Classification (NCBI taxonomy): domain Eukaryota; kingdom Metazoa; phylum Chordata; class Aves; order Charadriiformes; family Burhinidae; genus Burhinus; species Burhinus bistriatus. The sequence goes on along the minus strand of VYXH01004970.1, from coordinate 227,930 downwards.
AAGCCAAAATCTCTTACAGGCAGCCTTCAGATGATAGAAGTGAGAGAAGATTGTCGTTCAAATTGTGCTTTTGCCATAAGCGCTACCAAATTGGAAAGGATTAGGAGATGAATCATTTTCCAAGCATTGTTGACAGACAGCTATCTTGTCTGATACCTCAGGAAAAGAAGCAAACGCTAAACTATTTCAAGTTAACACTCACTACCATAGGCGTATTAATTCCATTACAGAGGGTAAAGTCTCAAATGTCAGACACTGACAACTCTGACCTTGTCAGATGTACAAGGAAGCTAAGGGAAACCCACTTCACAGGTGTTCTGGAGGAGAGGAGACAAAATAAAGACATCTTGGAACAAGAGCAAATAAGAAGAACTGATCCAGGAAGATGAAGGCAAGAAGAGGGGGGAAAAAGAAGAGACAGACATGACTGCTCCTGATAGCAGGAGACAGGTGTACAGGGATAAGAAGAGACTTAGTTCAAACACTAGGAATGGAAAATGGACCTTCTCATATGCTCTGAACTGACCCTGTGATTGCAGCACAGTTCTCAGGGGAGGCACAGTTCTGTTTGAATCTCCCAGAGTAAAAGTATGGGAAGGAGAAGGAAAAGAGCGAGCCCCGGGATCTGCTTTAGTCCCTAACTAACAGCACAAAGGCACATACTGCCATTAACTGCACTTGAAAGAAAAAAAACCACAGGGCTTCCACTATGTTAGGTGTGCTCCAAGAATCTCTACCTGAACGAGACACTAACGTGACTCTGAAGGGAGCGCCTCATTTCTTGGATGGAGCATGGCTCTTGGCAACCTGACGGCCGAGCAGCCCCGCTCTGCCAGGATGAAGCCAGTCCTGTGCTCCTACAGCAGAGTTTCCACTTGTCCAGAAAACTGTGGGTCCTATAGAGTTTAAACATTTTCATAGCTAGGCAGCAACTGAGCAGCAAGTTTCCACCATCACAGGTGGTATTTAATGGTTTTCCACTTTAAATAAGTTCTAATTTGATCAAGGCCTGCCAGTCAAAACCTCAGTACATGAAGATGATCGCTTCTGCTGAGCTTTAAGAAAGAGACGGGTTTTGCGAAGCTCTCCCCACAGAAGTGTACCTCAGCACGACTGCTGGAGGCTTCCGCTGTGTGCAAACGGAAGCCAAAACACAGTTTCCCCTGTTTTGTTTATGCATTTCATATAGTGACATTACAGAAGCCTGTATGTTCCAAGAGGATGTACGCCAAGCGTATTGCTTGATACAAAGGAAAAAAAAATAATCCAGCTGTATTTTTTTTTTTTTTGTCCAAACCAAAGGCACCTTTTTGTCAATTCAAACAGGTTTTGTCAGTTCAAAACCAGTTGCCACTATCAATATGCCCAGCGAGCTCAACCACTTGGAAATAACGCTGTAAATGCCCGGCCGCACAGGGTGTCAGAAAGCCAACAGAATATCGCGATAGCGAGCGGCAGCAGAAGCGCGGTGGTTCACGGAGAAGAACACCACCGGGCCAGCCCCACACACCCCCAAACACACACCGCCCCCCCCCCCCCCCCCCCCCCCCCCCCCCCCCCCCCNCTTTCCACGTCCCGACACCGCCGCACAAACGCGACAGCTCTCCCCGGCAGGCTGCGCCAGCCACAGACAAGCCAAACTCGCCCCGAGGCGCTGCCGACGGAGCCATTTCCCTCAGGGCCGGCGGCTGTAGCTCTGCCCGGGGCTGCGGCGGCCCGGCCCGACCCGGCACTCACCGAGGAGGAGGTGAGCGTTCATCCAGTCGAAGAGCACCCCGCCGAGCACCGACCCGCCCAGGTAGCCCAGGGACCGGCCCACGAAGATGTAGTAGATGTCGCTGACGTTCTTGTGGACGTTGGCGGCCAGGTTCGGGAAGGTGGGGCCCAGCACGGCGATGCTCATCCCCTGC
>VYXH01004970.1:143428-225903 GCA_013397275.1 Burhinus bistriatus | reverse complement strand
ACCGAGGCAATGAACAGCTGAACTTAGGCCCTGCGAACGGCTACAGCCCTGCGCCACGACTGCTTTCGTGACAACGTTGAGGAGCCAATTAATTAAATGTGCCCTTATGAAACCAGAAACGGGGGGGGGGGGGTATATGCAGGCCTCACCGAACAAAACTACAATAACCAAGTTTTTAAGTAGATCTAAAAAATACTAATTATTTAGGATTCCCTTTTGTAAGTAATATTCCTTGTATCCACTGGGTCAGACAGGAAGCAGGTGCCTTTTTTGTTGGTTGTGTTGCTTTGTTTTTTAATCTGTGTTCCCACATAACGCAAAGTGTACCGGACCTTTGAGACACCTTAGCATAGAAGGTCTTTGTCTTCTACATTGCATGTGTCGTGTCACACTTACAAAGCTTGCCAAGGCACACATAGTTGTTGGGTCTGCTCTTAGCTTACATTAAAACACTCTTGTATAAAATTCTACGACTTGCCAGGAGTAGCTCGCAAGCTTTTGAAAGTGTTTCACTTCTTTATTGCTGGTCAGCACAGAGGTGCTACTCTCTGTAAGAAAGGCTTTAACTTTCAGCCTACTTGTTACTTTTAAGCCTCACAAACAACTCAAAGATAATTCCAAGTTGGAATGGTTTGGTTTTGTTTTGTTTTCCAAGCCATTCAGAACAGATACGCACTCTAGAATACAAAAGCTGTTGCATGTAGGTTGCGGCAACCTAATCCTGTTTCGCCTGGCACTGGTCAGCATGGTGCAGGTATGGCTCCAGTGAAGGATAACCTGAGGGAATGGATGTATACATTTTAAAAAAATAAAAATCTAGCTACAATGAATAACCATACAAGATAACATTTAAATCTGATTGTTCATAACCATGTTAATACCTTTGCAAGGAGTGCAGAGTCTTACTATCAGATATCTGCAGGACACTCGGGAGCTGCGGTTCATAGGGTCATCAGTAGAGAGTATTCCAAATAAACTAATTTCAAGTATAAAATAACTATTTCTTTTCTGAAAATCATATACAAAGTCAAACCACGTTTCTAGATGTTAGGATTTTGCCTTGTTAATTAACTTTTTATGATAAATGCTGGTATAGCTTCCTGAAAATGGTACGAAAGTATTTGAAATGTATTCCATAGGCTCCTCCTCATTTTTGTTTTACATACCTACAAAGAGGTTTTGCACCTTGAAGGCATACAAATGGCAACAGCACTCAGGCTCTTATAAAGGTTTGGGGCATCTTTTTCAAATTTTAATTTGAAATACAAGCAGCCTAGCGAATAACCCCAGGTGAAATGGGAATATCTCCCCCTTATCAGATACGTTTATTAAAGAAAAGGAAATATTTGGCCCTACTACAAAGGAAAGGTGAATGAACTTCTGTGATTTACTAAAGCTGTCAATGAAGAAACGCTTCATACTGCCAAGGTAAGTCAAGGTGAAATTGGTAGTAGGCCAGCAAATGATCAAAGGTCCACTGAATTACACTGGCAGTTCATGGAGCAAAAAAATACAGAACTCTTCTAAAATGCCACTCAAGTTTATTCCAACACAGTTTCCCTCCCTCCCTCAATTTTACCTCTGCCTTTTGTGAATGCAAGTGTTCTGCAAGTTTGATATTAAACCCCAGAATGGAAAATGGAGTACGTAAAATTTTCCAAAGCATGTAACTCTGAAAATCAGTAGTTTAGGTTTATAAACCATTGGTCTTAAAAATGGCTTGTCAGTGCAATCAGAATGAAATGAGTTGTACCATATATTAATTTAGGAGCAAATGTAACGGGGACATTCCAATCAGAGCACAGTGATAATAAAAGCTGTAAAGACTTTTATACATAAGTCTGCACATGAGATTCAATAGTTATCAGAATATAACACAAAATTACTTTTAAAAAATGGGAAGTTTCACAGGAGAACAAGACTAAAAATGATGCATGCAGTAACAAATAGGGCACTTAAGAACTACCATCTTTATTCTGAATAATTTGAGACTGATCACAGTTACTTTAGCACCATGGAAAACATTGGACATTCACTTCTTACCCTTCTAACAAAGCAGAACTTCAAAGAATGGAGTTAAGGCTAGCAAAACATATATCCTTTAATATCAAAAACAACATACAAAACATGTCTATAAAGATAACTCAAACATCAGTGTTATCAATATTAGCACACCTTTTAGTATAAAATCACTCTAATCTTAGCATACGCAGTTCTGAAACATTAAAAATGTTGACACAATATATGTAAGACTAAAAAGCATACTGAAAGTATGCCAAAGTTTACATGGCTAGAAACTCACTGGCTGTCTGGAACTGTAATGGTGCTGTGCTTGTCAACAGTGAAACACACAAATGAAAACAATTACTTCTTCCTCAGCTTTCTCCCACATGCCAGTGCTGCAGTTCCTGTAGTTAAATGCAGAATGTTTGTGTATGCCCTGGTCAAAATACATTGTATTTATATCTATGTACACAAACACACTCTTTTAATATCAGAGGGTCAGTTCCAACAGAAGAGTTAAGATGCCAGGAAGTCAGCTTCCATAACACTTCCAGCTCGCCAGAGGGGAACCCGGGCCCCAAACAAGGCAGCACCTCTGCTCCCTGCTCAGAGAGGACAGCCGAGCCCCTCCACCTGGGCTCCTACCCAGCAAGCAGCAAAGCAGGGAGCTGCCCCATGCCAGCACAGTGAGAACCCAGCTGCTTCAGCTAACCCATAAGGATGATACCAAGGATAACAGCACTGATTCCCATCCTCAGATACTTCTTTTGGGGCTGCAAGGAAGCATCTCCTGTCCCTTTGGCATGTACTACCTGATGCAAATAAGCATTCTCGCTTTAAAAAGGTAGTGTCCATTTTTTACATCATAAAGCATGTGATCAAAGCATTCATCTAGCATGTGTGAGAACTGCCTTCAGCACTCTTGTGAGTTGATTCAACCTCATATCTCCCACTTCATAAAAACTTGCCCAGTCTATCAGGCTATGGCTAATCAAAGGTTTAATGCAGGGAGGAAGCTTGAGAAAGGAAGGCTGAAAAGTATTCTCCATACCCAAAGCATCAGCTTTGACAATCCAGTGTCTCCAAAGGGAAGGGGGGAATGTATATGCCCAGACATCATACATGAAGAGCCAAAGGAGAAAAATGTCAGTTGTCTGCCTCATCTGATACTGAATATACCCTGAAGGATGGCCACAGAATGGCTGTGTCATCTTTGACTTGAGTGAGCAATTTAGGAAGGTCCATAAATGGTCGCTGAAAGTAAACTTAGAAAAAAATTTGTGTTCATGCTGAGCAGACAAAGATCTGGATGAAAGAAATTTTAACTAAGTGTGTTAATTTGAAGTTTTGGGTTGAGACTTGTACAGGTCCTTTAACATATCGTCAGAATAAATCCAACAATACTTTTTCATTAATTATGCATTGTGTATTGTTGTATAGCTTAGATGCAATTAAGAACCAGAAGGGTTTTCATTATTTCAGACAAAGGTATATTAGATTTACAAGGATCTCATACCTACTGAAAAGACCTAAGTGTGAGCCACATGTGAAACTAAGCCCCTGCTCAAAATTCGGCTTGGTTTCAAGATCTGGTGTATTAAATTACAGCATGAAGTAGGACTGGAAATGTCACGCTGCCATTTTAAGTGAACCTCTTTCTACCCAATTGCTTCTGAAGCTTACCCTGAGAACATTTAATGGAAAAAAGATGATTACTCAGTTTATAGGATGGGAGACCAATGTCTATGAAAAGTACGCTATGAACTGTTCTCAAGAGAGGAATACATCTGAAAGATTTAAGGGTTTTCTTGAACTAAGCTAGTATTTTAATTTTAGAATCTACCCAATAAGATAAAATCTGGTCATCAAACTATGAATTCAGCAGGTTTCCCATGAATAGGTTTTCACACCTAAAATTAAATTGTTACAAAAACTTACTTACATTTACTCAGTCAAAATAAAATTGAATATTCAGTGCTTTTCTCTCCTAGTTTTCAGAATAGGAACCATTTCTACATTACTCAATAATTTTTTCATAACTGTACTAAATAGTTGCTATTTGTGTTGGGGTTTTTGTGCTTTGGGTTGGGTTTTGTTTGTTTGGGGTTTTTTTTGTATTTTGTTTTGTTGAGTTTTTTTGTTTTGTTTTTTTAAAGGGAGACACCTAATCTCATTTTTAAAACCTCAGGGAATATGGAATCCAGTATCTCGCTAAATAAGTTTCTCAATGGTTAGGTAGCCTCACCACTAACAATCTGAACTTTACTTTCATTTCAACTGCCTCTTATCTAGCTTTAGGACACAATCTTCTTATGCTTATGCCTGATAAAGACCATTTTCTATTGGACATTTCCCCCATAGATACAAGCTAACAGTAAAGATGCTAACAATTCTCATGCATTAATTTTTTTTTTTTTTTACCTTTTGTGAAAGCTTCATTATTACAACATCATCACACAGCATAGCTTCCTACCCCTAACTCTGTTTACCTCTTGTCTAACATCCCATTTATTGGCTGTTTTTAACCTAGTAAGCACTCCTAAACAATTATTCACTCATCGTACCCTCTCCTTGGAGTCTCTGGGGTTTGGGGTTTTTTAAATGCTGTCCTTTGTATTTGTGAGCATAATTCACATTTTTAGTTACTCAAATATGAGAGTTTGGATTTTTATGTACAAATACATTTTTAAAGGATAGGGCAATAATTAATTCATACTATTTCTGTATCATTTCTAAAACTTAATGACAATTATTTTATATTCTCTCCCAGATAATTTATATAGATACAGAGCAGCAAGTCAGGAAGATGCCGCAGTTAAATCAAGATGTCTGGTCACAATGATTTCAAATTGCATCAGTGCTAAAAAGCTGCCTTGTTTTTGGTTAAAAAAAAACCAAAACACATGAAAGGTTAAGATCTGTGATGATTAATTTTTTGTAACAAAGCAACAGGAAACAAAAGGCTTTTACCACGCTTACTCAACACCTTTTGCATTGCCAAAATAGAAGATAATACTGAATAATATGTTCTACAGAAATACTCCCAACAAGAACAGCCTAAGCTGTTAACATCATTTTTGTAATGAAGGCAGCATTTTGTATTTATTTTAATTAACAATACTATGAATATTTTAATGACATTTCTAGAAGCATTTATGAGGTGCAGAAGCACAAGTCCCAGTGAACCTAAAGGGATCTCTCTTTTACAGTTTTATTTTTTCCTCTTCCAAATGCCTCCCATACACCTCCAACGTTTTAAGATTCAATTCTTTTTAAACCTCACTCATGTAAAGCAGGGATTGAAATTCTGCAATATAAAAAAATGTACGAGCTTTGGTCTCCAATAATTAGGATGCTTTGCATGATTATATTTAAAGGACTTTTATAAGTTGACAGATGTAAACATGTTAGCAATACTATTGCTTAGTAATGTTTTATATCACAAATGTGCATGGGCTTTCTGAGCGATTTACTACAACTCTGGAGAAAAAAATAATAAAAATATAAAAGACAATAAAGGTTATAATTTTAAAACAGTATGCCTCTGTGGTTTATGTAAAGAACAGGTATTGTTACTAATTAAGAAAATGCACTTCAGTGTGCATTTTGTCTTCAGATCACATTTAGTTTACTCTGTTATGACGCTTCTAAACAAGAAAATAAAAGTGTTTGGTATTGAATGGACCCGAAATAAAGAATATTTAAGTATTATACTGCGTTGCTGATCCGTATCCACAAATAAACAATGTCCTTGGAAGTGTTTTATGATAAACTGAAAAGCAGTGTTTTCATATCAAAGTATTATGCTTTCAAATATTTCAGAGAAAGAGGTTTTCAGAAATACCTGCTTGACAAACAGTGCATAATACCTAAGAATACATAAATAATAGGGACATGTGTAGCATGTTAAGCAAGAAATAGGACATGCTAAGACATTTCTTTAGATCTGAATAAAATACAGAGCTATATCCTACACACAACTGAACACAGCTATAAAGACCTATAATAAACCTGCATGTTCACTTAGTGCAAAAATCTTTAATTGTTGAATGTCATTTTAATAGCTCGTATATGTCCACATTAAAAACAACTTATTATTGCACTTAGAATGTATTCTTTAAAGCTGTCTTGTTTTTAAGAAAAAAAAAGAACCTAACAAGTACAACAGAATAATTTGAAATTTAGTCTAATTCACAACACTGCTCTAAAGTATTACTGTCAGTACAATTTCAAAACTATCAGCTATTCTGAAGTTTAGCTAAAAAAAATACACGTATACATTAATAGTATTGCCTTCATGAAATAAAAAAAATCTATCATTCAGCAGCTTTACTTCTGAATGTGTTTGCACTCGGAGCTTAGTTTGTGCATATTCAAAATCTGTGCCCATCAAAAATTTCATCCTTAATGTTCTTTGCTTGGGCTACTGTGAAAAGGTGAATCAATGCAAAAACAGGTGAATGTTTAAGCAAGCTGAGCAGGCTGGGGTATTTAGATAATAAAATAGATGTTTAATAATTTCGCTTTCTAATGATTTCAGCAAGAGTTAAGGGAATCAAAAAGATGCATATTTGTATTCATGATACAGAATTGTAAAACAGCATGAGAAACTTCAAAAAAACAAATCCATCATAAGAGCTACCACACTTCCCAGTATAAACACCCACAGGTGTGCCTGCATTGGATGGACCATAGAAGTTATTGAAGAATCCTGGGTCAGTGAACCAAAACCAGCTTTCACACTTCCAGAAATAGGTTCTGATGAATTAGAAAAATATTCTCTTCACACACAGAATCACTATGCACATACACATTAATGCTACAAAACTTCAAATACCTTGAAAGTGTGGCTTGAAATCAAACTCAATGACTCATCAAAAAGGAGTTCAATGGTATAAAAGATTCTTATAGCAGTTTTGCAATTTGAGCAATAGTTCAAAACTTCTTCAGTATCATATAGTATCTTCAGCCAAAAAGTACAAATTTAGCTTCGGTAGAAGAAGGTCAGGCTGGTACAGGAAAAGAAAGCATCAAAAACCAGATTCCATTTCTTTGACCGGCTTTTCTGTATTGTCCGACACCAAAGTGTTTTCGTTTTCCAGCATTTTCTCAGTAGTTTCTCCATCAACAGGTTTTGCTCTGTCTTTTAACTTCTGTCGTTCATGGACCCAGGGGATGACACATAATATAGCTCCACCAATAAGGGGAGGGACTCCAGCCAGGTAGAATGCTACATCATAGGTGCCGAGGTGATCACGCAGCAAACCTGGAAAGACAGAAAGTTACAACTGATAAATAATGGGGCCTTGGAATCTACAAAACACATATATTTTCTTTGGAATCAGAAACTTGAGAGCTGGCACAGATTATCATAACCACTATTCTGACTACCTGATAGCTAAATATAGCTATATATAGGTAGAAAGGTATTCCACAGTTGATTTAAAGACTCCAAGTAACAAAGAAGTCAGTATACTGCCCAACTGCTTAATTACCACCCATCATTAAAAACACATACCATATTTCCTATTTGAAAGTTGCTCATTTCAGCTTCTCCAGCACTTGAATCGTGCAATGACTTAGAGAAATTCTCCCTCATTTGGTAACAGTTGCCTTTGATCAAGCTGCCTCTTAATCTTGTTCTAGATATACTGCCTATATTGTATTCCTGGTAGCCTCTTACTAAAAAGTGTGTTTTCCAACAATTCACTCCAATTGCTGTCTCAAAACTCCTCCCATTAATCAAAATCTATTCAAGGATTAATAGCTGTGATAGTGTATCCAGATCAGGAATTGCCTAGTCTATGCTGTTCTAGCTTTAAAATTTTGTTCTTTATAATGCGTCACAATCAATCATGGAATCACAGAATCGTTTGGGTTGAAAGGGAAATTTAAAGGTCATCTAGTCCAACCACCCTGCAATGAGCAGGGACATCTTCAGCTAGATCAGGTGGCTCAGAGCCCTATCCAGCCTGGCCTTGAATGTCTCCAGGGATGGGGCATCTACCACCTCTCGGCAACCTGTTCCAGTGTTTCACCACCTTCATTGTAAAAAATTTCTTCCTCACATCTAGTCTAAATCTAAACTCTTAGTATAAAACCATTACCCCTCCTCGTATTGCAACAGGCCCTGCTAAAAACCTTGTCCCCATCTTTCTTATAAGCCCCCTTTGAGTACTGAAAGGCCACAAGCAGCTCTCCCAGGAGCCTTCTCTTCTACAGGCTGAACAACCCCAACTCTCTCAGCCTGTCCTCATAGCAGAGGTGCTCCAGCCCTCTGATCATTTTTGTGTCTCTCCTCTCGACCCCCTCCAACACGTCCATGTCTTTCCTATACTGAGGGCTCCAGAGCTGGACGCAGTACTCCAGGTGGGGTCTCACCAGACCAGAGTAGAGGGACAGAATCCCCTCCCTTGACCTGCTGGCCATGCTTCTTCTGATGCTGCTCAGGATATGGTTTGCTCTCTGGGCTGTGAGCACACATTGTCAGCTCATGTCTAGCTATTCATCCATCAGTACCTCCAAGTCCTTCTCAGCTGCTCTTAATCCCTTCATCCCCCAGCCTGCATTGATACCAGAGGTTGCCTCAACCCAGGTGCAGGACCCTGGCACTTGGCCCTGTTGAACCTCATGAGGTTCACATGGGTGCAATTCTCAAGCTTGTCCAGGTCCCTCTGAATGGCATCCTGTCCCTCAGGCATGTCAACCATGCCACTCAGCTTAGTGTTGCCAGCACAGTTCAGTTACACCTTGCTAAGCATCTTCCAGTAGCACTCAAGACCTTAAGGTAAATTATGATTGAAAGTCAGCACTGGTAAGGATTATAGTTTAAGCTATTGCCACCTCCCAAAGAACTTTCAGTTTTCATCTTTAAAACCTGTCCTTTGTCAGTCTTCCATGAAAGAATGAAAAAAGCCAGTATTCCTACTTATAAGCAGCAATTAAAGTGACTGGAGCTTTTATCCTCACAATTGTTTTTGCATGAGCAAAATTTTGGAGTCCAATTAATTTTCAGATTCTAATTTGGAGTCCTTCTGTAACACAGTCAACATATAGGCTGTCACCTCAACAGCATGGAAAATGTCACGTCCTCAATCCAACTGGAAACCTGTCTTTCTTTTGAGGAATGTTTTACATCTACATAAAAATAAAGAAGACTGAAGCAAACTTTAAGGAGTACAGTAAATTAATAACCCACAAGCAGCAGTTAAATTCACCACATATTCTGGAGCACGTACAAAGAAAAATTCCAATGTAAGTGCACTGCATATGATGCAGGAACAGAAAATATGGCTAAGAAGTCATGCAAACATAGAAACATATTTACAGCTACAGACCATATCTATACTTACCTGCAATGGGTGGACCAACTGTCATAGGTATTGACATGAGTCCTAGTAGAAATCCTATGGCCTGGGAGACATCCTGAGCCCCAACAAGCTCAAAGGCAATAGGAGCCATAATGCAAATAAAGCACCCATCAAAAAGGCCCATGAAGAGACAGACAGCGATGAGACCTCCAAAGACGTGGCACAGTGGAATCATCATAGACATCAGGCCAATGAAGAAGAATGAGGCCACCTAATCATGACCAAGCAAAAATATAAAAACACGTTGCATCAAATTAGCAAAGACAAAGGGAACAGATGAGCTTTCTCGCTTTTGTAGTGAATTAAATCATCTGGCTGTATTTACTTTAAAATAAATATAAGCAGTCTCCATGGATTGCCACCATCAGAAGTTACATACCAAGATAAAAAAACATATAACTGTCATGACATGCAATCAGAGAAATTCCACTGCTCATTTCACAAGTTTTCAAAATGCATTTGTAATCACATGTTCTTCAGTGATTATGTAAGGTCACTTCTTGTGCACCAACATTTTTTGAAAAGTTACTCTCTGCTCTTTTCACAAATGAAAGCCACAAAAATATCAAAAGTTTAATATAACTAAAACACTATAATTAGACTCCTCACTGTTGTAATTTAAGTAAAGATATCAGTATTATGAGTGATTATTTCAGGGTGCTTATATTCAACAGGTGGTATTTGAAAGTCTCATTTCACTTTTTCCACATAAAGGTATCTTGCTGTATTCCTGTAGCCATGCATACTTACAAAGATTTCATATTGTAATCTTAGATTAAGATTATTATGTTTGTTGTAAATTAAAGGAATAAAACTCTGTCTTTCAGCAAAATGAAACAGAATTAAAAAGAAAATAAAAAAGGTAAGAGTTTTGCTTGTGTACCATCCATACGTCAGCATAGGAAACCAGTGTCCCACCTAACTGCACAAGCACATTTTCCAAACAAGACATATGCATTATACATTGGTCACTTTTAGACCATTAAAGAAAAACAATGTCACTTAAAAACTACTAAACATCACGTTTTTTTGACAGGTAAGTGACATCAAATAAATTACTTCATTAGGAAAAGTCTTTAAGCATTTTTCTTTAGATGAAAATTAACTTGCAGGACAGCATAAAAATTCTTTTAGGTAAGGTACTTTATTTAGCATACTAAAGAAAAACTGTTGTGAAACATCTAAAGTATGTTACAGAACCAGAAACTGAAGAACTGGGCTTCTTATAGGAACTTAAGGATAGAGGTAAAGAAATTCTCAGTTCTGTGTATCATCCAATACAGAAAATACAAAAGTTATTTGCGATGAGTTTATGTCTGAGTAGTAATGTGGTTATCTGCAGACAAACGCGAAATAAGATATTGTTGACGAGATTCTTTGTATTATATTAGAGTAAAAGCAGGACTAAAACCAGAATCACTAAACTTTGTATCCATAAGAGACAGAATATCATTCTACTAAAGACAGGATTTTATAGTCATGTTACTAAAGATAGAATTTGTAAAGCAAAATCCAGCAAAACAAGTCTGTAAGAAAGAATGCAGAAACAGAAAGATGAAGGCTGAACTTGCTGGCTAGAACTCTTGTAAGTTGTTCAATTATGAGACAGTAAAGCTCTAAGAGGAAAGAGGTTTCATTTGTATTAGTCAATTAATTCTTAAATCATTTTTGCATGAGATGGGATGATAGTATGAACTGCTGGACAATCTAGAATAATACTTGAGGTGAATATTCACTTTCCCTCAAAAACGCTGATTTAAAACAGGACAGCTGAAGATGCTGGGGCATGGCTTTGCAAAAGTTAATGTGTTTTTACTGCTTAAAACTAGGTGAAACCAATGGTACTCAGAAGCATCCTAGTTCATGTCCCAAACAGAAGTCCATGGTTTTCAGTTCTAGCTATTCAAGGAAAAGAATAAAAAGCTTGTAGTTTTTACTGCAAGTTTGGTATTTGTGCTTTGTAAATCATATGTAGCATCTTCATGCTGCCTTTTCACTTTTTATTTTAATATTAACATTACTTGGAAGTGTAACAATAGGTTGCAAATGAAGGTGGTACAGTCCCAGTCTCTATCATCAGGGAATTTAAATTTATGTAACTATGGCAACAAATACTCCATCTTCAGAAAAGTGGTTCTTTCCCAAGAATTTTTGTTTTCAATACTGTAGTACAGATAATAGCCATTAGATGTCTCCCTTGTTACTCATTTTAAAACAACAAAGCAAGAACACCCAGTAGCTGCTATCACGCAAGTTATTAACTAAAGCTTTTTCCAAAAATCTACACTAACCCTGATGCTTTCTCAAAAAAATAGAATTTGTAAGCTTAGAGGGCAAAAAAGTGTATATCCTCCTTCATCCCCAAGCTTCAGCGTTTCTGGAAGCTGTAACTCCTGCAAGTAACCCCCGCTTCATCCAGCAAAATCTTCTCAACTAAGGACCTTTTATATTCCCATGGCTTTACCAGTGTGCACTGTGCATAGAACATACTTGACACCAAATTATCAGTTATCAAAGATCAAGAAAAGAGATCCAAAATCCTTAATGAGGAAACAGAAAAAATTATCTTTTCTGCAACCTTTATGAAATCATGGGATAAAACAGGGAAAGCAGAATGCAGAGAATCCCTAAAGGTTTTCTCACTCACATACTAACGATTAGTAATTTCTTTCGTTCCCAGCTGAAAACAGCCAGCAGGTATGTCCTGGTTTCCAAGCAATATTCCATACCATAGACGTCATGCTCAGTATATAAATGGGAGTTGGCTGGGGGCGGGGCAGGAATCTGATCACAGCTCAGGACAGCCTGGGCAACCGATCCTCAGGTGGTAATAGCAATTTGTGTTGCTGCACTTCATTTTGTATATTCTTTTACCATTATTATAATTAGTATTTCTTTTGTCTCTTTCATTACTGTTCTATTAAACTTGCTTTGGGTGTTTTTTATTTGGGGGGAGGGGTTGGGGGTGGTATGTGAAGTGAGTGAACAGCTGCATGGTCCTAGTTGCCAGCTGGCATTAAAGCATGACAAGGTAGTAGACGCTTTTCCTTAGCATTAAAAAAAGGAAAAAAGAAAAATCAGAGATTCATGAACTTTGCATGAAAGGCTCCTAGTATCAAAACCCATACATTGAGTTTCCTAGAGTTCTNAGTAACCCCCGCTTCATCCAGCAAAATCTTCTCAACTAAGGACCTTTTATATTCCCATGGCTTTACCAGTGTGCACTGTGCATAGAACATACTTGACACCAAATTATCAGTTATCAAAGATCAAGAAAAGAGATCCAAAATCCTTAATGAGGAAACAGAAAAAATTATCTTTTCTGCAACCTTTATGAAATCATGGGATAAAACAGGGAAAGCAGAATGCAGAGAATCCCTAAAGGTTTTCTCACTCACATACTAACGATTAGTAATTTCTTTCGTTCCCAGCTGAAAACAGCCAGCAGGTATGTCCTGGTTTCCAAGCAATATTCCATACCATAGACGTCATGCTCAGTATATAAATGGGAGTTGGCTGGGGGCGGGGCAGGAATCTGATCACAGCTCAGGACAGCCTGGGCAACCGATCCTCAGGTGGTAATAGCAATTTGTGTTGCTGCACTTCATTTTGTATATTCTTTTACCATTATTATAATTAGTATTTCTTTTGTCTCTTTCATTACTGTTCTATTAAACTTGCTTTGGGTGTTTTTTATTTGGGGGGAGGGGTTGGGGGTGGTATGTGAAGTGAGTGAACAGCTGCATGGTCCTAGTTGCCAGCTGGCATTAAAGCATGACAAGGTAGTAGACGCTTTTCCTTAGCATTAAAAAAAGGAAAAAAGAAAAATCAGAGATTCATGAACTTTGCATGAAAGGCTCCTAGTATCAAAACCCATACATTGAGTTTCCTAGAGTTCTGAAAATTCTCAAATTTGAATCTCCAATCAGTTAATTCTGCTTACTTAATAGTACCTGCAAGCCAAAGCCTTCAGAATATCGTTTGTCTATTCCTTCAGAACAGTGTGAAGACATACCTGTAAATAAACTTTTTTTGCACCAGGAATATAATCTGCAACTCTGCCAAAGATCAATCTGCCAACTCCTGAAGTAATGCCCAGACACAGTAGAAGCACTTCTTCTGGCACGCTGTCACCAAATCTGTCTTTTACATGCTTCATCTGTTTAAAAAGAGGGTTGAGAAAATAAACTGACTTTAGAATTAAAAGGAAGATAAACCTTAGAAAACGTGAGTTAAATAGAAGTGAATCTCAGGCTTACAAATATGGGTACAAATGGTCAACTAACTTACTCTGCTTTTAAAGATTTTAGATTAAGTTCTGCACTGGCTTATCAGTATTAAGTGCAATACAATAAAAACAATCTGAAAACTTATTGTTGCTTTATTCACAATGAAGGAACTCAATTCAAGAAAACAACAAGGCTGCGTCTAATACCAAGAAAACTGAAAAGCACCCAGAAGTGTTCCCCCCAACCACATTTAAGTTACTAGTCATAGATTTAAGATAATGCAGACTCCACAAAGAGCGTCTAGAACTGGTTGCTTCACTGGCTGGAGCATGCTCTCGGGTCTGAAGGTACTAAATGATTAATGAGTATCACCACAGTACTGTTCCGTGCATTAAGACAGAGACACATGCTACCAAACTTAGATAGCTCAGGGCAGAAACAAGAAGCAGGGGGGGCAGAATGCTGGAGGCCAGACAGTGCAAGTAGGAAGGGCCCCTCCAGACTGCCTCATCATGACATTAATGATCACCATGACATCCAGGGGCAAGGAGGAAGAGGAGCAGGAACCACCTGCAGTGTCAAACACAACTGCAAGCACTTCCAGGAGAGGGTGCAGCTACAGAAACAAAGAATGGGGCAAAATCAAAGAATGATTTATCAGTCACTTCAACCTAAAGAACTAAATCAACTGATCGATGGTCCTGACAGTAGATCATCAACTACAATGTTATGAACTATCAGTGTCAGTAATTCTAACCCTTCTAGTCAATGTTAAAAAAAAAAATCGTAAGACTAGCTTGATGGATTTGGATTTCTTGTATTCTTTCCAGTTCCAGAGTGTTTGTTTGGTTTTTTTTAAATCAACCATGAAGACCAGAAATTTCCCATAAGGAAGATTTTTTTGCACAATCACTTTTTGACACATGCTTAGCAAAGTGATCATTAGAAGATGTAGAAATCATTTGCATAGTCCTGCAGTCTCTGTGCTCATAACTAGGTCTGAACAAGAAACTGTAAAGACTCAAGTGTGAAGAAGCAAATGGAAGAAACTGATTTTGAGTAAAGATGTAGTAAAAATATCTGACAGGCTGACAGACCTGGATAGCAAAAGCTGCACACAAATTTTTGTTATTAATTCTGATTAAGTGATATCACTTCAAACTAGAGAGCCCTTATTCTCTTAACTATAAAATACAGAAGTCCAGTTTTAGTAAATACTTCTAGAGCAAAATAGTCAAGATTCTTTCCTGGTCAGAGTGTTAATACACAAGCAGAGCCTTTTTCGCCCCCAGCATAAACAGGATTTGCTGAGTGATGGTGATTTTCTTAAGTATAAGATCAGTTGTTTTGTTTACATGTCACAGAAAGTCTATTAAATCTAATATTCATTTGTCCAATATAATTGATTTTGTCAGAAAGGAAATAAAAAATATGGGTTAGTGGTTTTGTTTTTGAAGAATAACTTCTAACTTCAATTGAAGACAGATTGCTTGCTCTTTCTATTTTTGAGGTTATTTTTTTCTTTGCTTTTTAAGACACATTTGGGAAAAGAATCTGATGAAGTTTTTCTTCTGGAACAATACTTAAACATAAAAGATAAGTTGTACTATTTATTCCCTTTCTGTCAAAGGTGAGAATAGGAAAAGCTGACAGTTTTTCCACCCCTACCTTTATGTGTCTGTCAACACCTGCTGGCCCAGCCAGCAAGAGAAGCCAAGCTATTTTCTGCCATTCTTGTCACCTGTTCCTCTTCCATGTTTCTGCAGGCTCTAGCTTGTTTAATTAGGAGACCTGATTCATCCACTCCCCAGATGCTTTTCAAGAGGTAAGATAAAGCTCTAAGTCTAGATAACTATTAACCCTGTATCTGCAACTGAGTAACTGAATTTCTCAAACCAGCACTCTAGGGGTGAAATGCTGTCCTCTCTTAGATCAGTGGGAGAAAATATTGGATTGAATCAACTCCTTAAGTAGGAAGATAACCACTACTTATCTCAATTTTCAAATATCTAAACTAGTATTTATTTTTTTAGCTTTCACTCCTCTTAAGCATACCATAACCTTAAGGAGAGCTTCCAACTAGATGTAAGGAGAAAGTTTTTCCTCAGGAGGGCAGTAGACAGTGGCACAGGCTGCCCAGAGAGCTTGTTCAGTCTCCTTCCTTGGAGGTTTTCCAGACACAAGTGCACAAAGCCCTGAGGAACCTTGTCTCATCTCAGAGCTGACCCTCTGATCCTTAGCATCATATTCAATCTTCAGCAATACAGTCACTAAGCAAGCTCTAAGTAACAGCAGGATTATTAACTGAATATCTGAAAATACAGTGATTCAGGATTAATTCAGTACTGTAAATGCTAACTCATTATGGACTTAGTGACATCTCTTGTAACTATAGGTTAAATATATTTATTTATTTATGAATAAATAATCCTGGGCTCCATCAAAAGAAGCATGGCCAGCAGGTTGAGGGAGGGGATTCTGCCCCTCTACTGCACTCTCTGAGACCCCACCTGGAGTACTGTGTCCAGCTCTGGAGCCCCCAACATAGGAAGGACACGGACTTGTTGGAGCAAGTCCAGAGGAGGACCACAAAGATGATCAGAGGGCTGGAGCACCTCTGCTATGAGGACAGGCTGAGAGACAGGCTGTTGTTCAGCCTGGAGAAGAGAAGGCTCCAAGAAGACCTTATGGCAGCTTTCCAGTATGTGAAAGGAGCCTACAAGAAAGCTGGAGAGGGACTTTTTATAAGGGCATGTAGTGATAGGACAAGGCTTCAAACTGGAAGAGGGGAGATTTAGATTAGATATTAGGAAGAAATTCTTTACTGTGAGGGTAGTGAGGCACTGGAACAGGTTGCCCAGGGAAGCTGTGGAGGCCTCATCCCTGGAAGTGTTCAAGGCCAGGTTGGATGAGGCTTTGAGCAATCTGGTCTAGTGGGAAATGCCCTTGCCCATGGCAAGGGGGTTGGAACTAGATGATCTTTAAGGTCCCTTCCAACCTAAACCATTCTATGCGTAGCTTAAACAAGATTCAGATTTCCAGATATTTAACTGATAGAACTACTCAAAAATCCCATGATGGGCAATCACTTGTGAACCTTCTCAGGCAGCATCTCATGCATTAACGCTCTTGTCATTGCAGAACTATAGAGGCTGTAATTATGAGACTCCTTAGGCATTATCTAAGCAGTCAAACGGGGACCCAAGCACAAAGCAGACAAAGGCCAAAGCATTTCCCTACAGGTTTTGCCTGTTCTCAGTAATGTGGCTAGCCATTCATTCTCATTAGAGCTGTGTGCATGCTGAATTCCAAGTCCGATTTTTCCAAATGTAGAAGAGGCCTGTAATTTTGCCTGAGCCAACCACTACAAGATTTTCCAGATTAGCACAGCTTCTTTCCTATTTTAAACTAAGTTATCTTTGTACAATACCATTTTCCAAATCAAGACACAGACAGTGGACAATATAATTGAATGCATCCCTGGCACCAGAATCTTAACTTATATCATGGAATCACGGAAATTTCAGAGTTGGAACGGACCTCTAGAGATCATCTAGTCCAACTCCCCTGCTGACACAGGAATGCCTAGAGCACATTACTCAGGACTGCATCCAGGCAGGTCTTGAAAGTCTCCAGAGAAGGGGACTCCACAACCTCCCTGGGCAGCCTGTTCCAGTGCTCGGTCACCCTCACTGTAAAGAAGTTTTTTCTTATGTTTGAATGGAACTTCCTATGTTCCAACTTGTGCCCGTTGCCCCTCATCCCGTCACTGGGAACCACTGAAAAGTCTGGCTCCATCCTCCTCCAGCCCACCCTTTAGATACTTATAAGCAAGAATAAGGTCTCCCCTCAGCCTTCCCTTCTCCAGGCTAAAGAGTCCCAGCTCTCTCAGCCTTTCCTCATAAGGGAGGTGCTCCAATCCCCCAGTCATCTTTGTTGCCCTACACTGGACTCTCTCCAGTAGTTCCCTGTCCCGCTGGAGCTGGGGAGCCCAGAACTGGACACAGTATTCCAGTTGTGGCCTCACCAGTGCCGAGTAGAGGGGGAGAATGACCTCCCTCGACCTACTGGCCACACTCTTCCCTATGCAGCCCAGGATTCCATTGGACTTCCTGGCGACAAGGGCACATTGCTGGCTCATGGATAATTTACTGTCTACCAGGACCCCCAGATCCTTCTCCTCAGAACTGCTTTCCAGCAGGTTCACCCCTAGCCTATATTGGTGCCTAGCATTCTTCCTCCACAGGTGCAGGACCCTACACTTGCTCTTGTTGAACCTCATTAGCTTCTTCTCCTTGCTCTCTATTGTCAGGGTAATGCATACAAACACAGATCTTATTGTCCAAATTCTCATTAGTCTTTGGATGAGACCAGAGAAAAGATTAGCCACTTGGTAGTGGCTGGAATGCTTTCAGATGTATTGTCTTTGCTAACCTCTCTCCATCCAACCAAGATCCAGATTTTCTCAAGATCTTCCATTCAACGCACACACATTTCAGCTATATTCATACACTGAATCAAAGATACAGAGAACAATCTCAGTATAGCTCCAATTCCTTTTTCCAAACACAAAGAACTTGAATCTGAAAGAAGTGGTAGTGAACTAGTAAGAAATAATTCTTTCTGTCAACTGCTTTCCTCCCACNTACTGTGGCGCCCAAAACTGAACGCAGTACTCAAGCTGCGGCCTCACCAGCGCTGATTATAGGGGCACGATCACTTCCCTACTCCTGCTGGCTACACTGTTCTTGATACAGGCCAAGATGCCATTGGCCTTCTTGGCTACCTGGGCACACTGCTGGCTCATGTTCAGCTGGATGTCCACCAGGACCCCCAGATCCTTTTCTGCCAGGCAGCTTTCCAGCCACTCCTCCCCAAGCCTGTAGCGTTGCCTGGGGTTGTTGTGACCCAAGTGCAGGACCCGGCACTTGGCCTTGTTAAACCTCATGCAGTTGGCTTCAGCCCATCGATCCAGTCTGTCCAGATCTCTCTGCAGAGCCTTCCTACCCTCAAGCAGATCAACACTCCTGCTTAATTTGGTGTCATCTGCAAACTTACTGAGGGTGCACTCAGTCCCCTCATCCAGATCATCAATAAAGGTATTAAACAAAGCTGGCCCCAAAACTGAGCCCTGAGGAACACCGCTTGAGACCTGCCTCATTCCATTCCATTTTGGGAATTCCCAATCAAGTAAAGCTTTAGTAGGCTAAATACAATGCAATCTCTTTCTCCCTGAAAGACATTGCCAAAAGCAATATATAACCTAGAAAAGTTTGAGCACATAAGAACTTGCATTTTCCTGAAGTCCTGATGTCTGACACTTTCATTCAGAACCAGTATAACAATAAAAGGAAATGTTTGCAGAGTACTGCTGGTACCATTCGTAAATTGGAGATACTATTCCTAACTGCTCCAAATTAACGATTTCCTGAAAGAGCTGAGGGGGGTTCTTTTGCTTTTGATTTTTCTTTCTCAGACAGGAAAAGAAAAAGGATAGCCTACACAAACAAGCTTTTCATTCTTAATGTTTTCCAGAAATGTAGGAGTTCTACAGAAATCCAGGCAAAATCACACTTCCTTGGAATGCAAAGTGGTGAACCATGCCTGTAAGTAACAAAGATGAAGCTTTGTATGAGGTGTCAGATGAGTCTAAAACATAACCTTACAGGCAAAAACTGTGATCCGAGACTAAATCTATCATAGCGCTCATGGTATGGAATCTGCCCTGAGGTATAAGCACTGGTAATACCCAGAACCGTTTTAATTAGTACTGAAAAAAACAGTATTATTGGCCCTCTTAGCCATGCAACAATTTTAAATCCAGGCACCCAAAATAATTCTGACCTTGTAAAATGTATGAGACTTAACCATCAATCTAGGCATTGCACTACCTCCATGATCTGTTGATTTGATCATTACTACCGTGGCCTTTAAAAACCCATTCAGTATTATTAGAAGACAAGATGGCCTTGTCATCCATCACTAGATATCTTTTTTTTTGTCCCCCAAGCTGTAAGTGCAAAAAAGGCAAAAGACAAAAATAAACTAAGTGCATATCCAAGTAAGGGTAGTAGCAACTGTCAGGACACAACTGGAGTGGATATTAAGAATTATATCAGTGCTCATCTTCAAGACTACAATTAGAGCCTCAAAATTTCAGAAAACTAAAAGCTTAGGTTTATTTCACACACATCTCCTGAGAAAAGAACAGCCTTACTGACAACATGCAGATCTTTCTGTGCCATTAGTGACATCACTCAGCCGCCTTTCTTCAATGAATAAGTCAACTACGTTCCTGAACAAGCCGATTCCTTCAAAGGCCTAGAGAAAAAATGCTAACTGGTGTCTTGATAAAGATATATCAAGAACTTTGCAGTGAACTGTCACTGGAAGACTGACATTTTCAGGGTGTGCTGAAAAACAGAACAAAGTAATTCTGGACAAGTCACTGTTCATTCTCTAACATAAGGACTCACCACAAAAAAGGAGGGGGGGAGAGGAAATCAGAGAAAGAAACTCTGTTGCCAGAGAACTGCATGATACTAGGCATAGGGAAGATCATTTCATGCAAATACCTTTCTGGTCCAGACTCCACTAAAGAAAACTTTTAGTGATGAGCCCAAAACTAGGAAACAAACCAGCAGCTCCCGACTCCTGAACATCTACTGAAAAAATATTCTTCATGTTAAGAGACATGAAATAGCATTACTAATACCTAATGCAGATCCATTTTTAAGGGAGTGCCATCATCCTGAGACGGCTACAGTAGCCTTTTTTAGAAATTAATGTCTTCACATGACAAAAATATGCATCTATACATCTTCAGGATAATTCCTGTTTACATACTTGCCACAACAGTGACAATATCTATCTCTGGTCAATTTAATCTACATAATGAACAAGGAGAGAATTAAAGAAACAAGATGATTATTACATGGCAATTGGGAAATTTTCTATTATTCCACCTAGTAAAGCAGATTAAACAAAATAATCCATACATCATGAAGGTTCAGAACAAGTGTAATCTGAATTTCTTAAGTAAAACTGAACATAACTGTTAACAGGTTATCTGTTAAGCCTATTTAACATAAAAAAGTTAAAGAATTCAGATTAGATTAAGAAAAACTATGGTTGATAGCTATATAGTTAAAATTGTTTGGGGTTTTTTCCTCACAAAATAACTAGTCCTGAAGAAATTTGCCCTAAATAGTAAAAAAATAAAATCTCAGAGCTGTTAGCGTTGTCTTCAAGAGCATGTGAAGGATGAGCATGATCCCAGAGATCAAAATAGGCAACTGATAGCATGAAACTTAAATTGGAGAAACCAAGACAATGGCTGTTAACCAATAAGCAGGTTTTCTACTTAGAATCACAAATGCTAATCATTTTCAAAGCAATTAAACCAGGTCTCAGGTCTTGAGACAGTGAATGCCAATTGGTAGGCCTGCAAGATATTCAGGGAACAGTGCAAGAAAGCGTGGTGGGGACTGAGAAAAGCCTGAAGCAGGGGGGACAACCCCTACACTGAAGAACAAGACAGTCCATGACTTCTACTCTTTCCCTCTTCCACTCCACTTTATCTCTCAGTATATTTCCAGGTCCTATCCTCCACTCCTGGAGGTGCTGACAGAGACTGGATCCCATTGGAACCACAAGAGACAGCATAAAGAAATGGGCATAAGGATACGGGTGCATTGGTGTGGCTTGGGCGGCAGCAGCAAAACAGATAAGGCACACAGATATCTGGGGATGCTCCCAGTAACTGAGAACAAGGATGAGGAATAAAGCCAGGGATATGGAAGAACTGAAGTGTTACATGAGGGCGGAGAGTTAAATTGTCAAATAACTTATCCTTTTTAAGCATATTTTAAATTGATTCTCATTTGTGACTACAATCCACAGCTTAGTCTTAGTTCTATCCGTTCCTTGTAGCCCTAAAGCAGTGTTTCCTGGGCCTATCTTACTCTCAAAACTCAACTAGCCACTATGTCCAAAATTAGCTACTATCAGCAAGTCCCAGAGAGTTACAGTTACAGTAATATCATAAACTAAGGATCAACATAGATTTTGTAAGAAAACAAACAACCATAATTTCTCTCTATTACATGGTAGGTACAAACCTTGACAACAGAGGGAAGGACAGATGTAACAAATCTTGACCTTGCCCAGCGTTTAGAATTTCTCTCAAACATAACAATTCTTATAAGCCAGTTTGGAATACATGACTTAAACGGAACAACTGTAAAGATGGATGTTCAAATGTTTGGAAAAGCTACTTCTAATTAGTGATTCATTGCAAAATTGAATATGCCAAAGAAAGCTCCATAAAAACCTGCCCAAATCTACCACTATTTGACATTTTCATTAATGGTATAGACAGTGAAATAGAGAATTTACTTATTAAATTTGCAAATTACATCAAATGATGAGTATTGCAGGAACTGTAAAGAAAAAGACTGGAATTCAAAATGAACTTGGCAGCCTGGCATCTCAGTCAATAGTGTGAAATGAATATGATTAATTTCCATAAAAACATTATGAGGCAAATAATATTAAAAAAAACACTACATGAGGTAAAAAATCAGATGCCTGAAAACAAGGTGGAATAATGATCTGGCAACAGCTCTTTAGAAAGGGAACTGAAGGTTTAGCAAATTAAACTTCAGCATATTCTAGTAATGTCATCATATTGCAAACGTAACAGAATATATCAATTCATGCCACACTGTGACCTTCACATACTGCTCAGTACCAATAAGGCCTCAGCTGAACTATTCCGTCCTATTTTGGTCATTACTCATTATTAGAGACATGGACTATGTGTACAGAATCCAAAAGAAATATCTGGCAATAAGCAGAAATTCGATAAGCATGACTTATGAAAAAGAGATTTTTTTTAAAAAAGAAATATTTAAAAAGGTCCTTTACCAAAGCCTGTACTCAAAAACTGGGTAAATTGGATAAAGTACTGGGATACCTTCAGTCTTAGTTTATATGATTCATTGAGTGATATGATGGATGTCTCAGTATAGTCAAATACATATTTAGTGAGTCTTATAATGTGAAAACTTTTTTTTTAGCTCTAGCTTGGCAAAACTGCTGCACAGTTGATTGAAAGTAACCTTATGACTGAAGGAAGCAATTTCCCAACATCACCACTTACTTAAAATTAGAAGCATAATGTAATTCTTTTTCAAATCATTGTGGCATTTACTAATATGATAAAGTGTTTCCAGGTTATAACTTATGTAATTAAAACTGAGCATATTATATGATATGCTATGATTAAAAAATTATGGAATATGAAAACAACGGATTAAGATATCCTCTACAAATACCTGAAGTAACAAGAAAATACTTCACTAACCACTGATGATTAACACTGTATGCACTGGACTTATTAAAAAAACCACTTTGGCTAATTGTTGTAAACACAATTTAAGATGGATGCTCAAAGCAGCTAATAGAAGTGAAGCAACTAAAACCTAATATAGCAAGTTCATCCTCTTTATAATATTAGATTAAAATCTTACAGCATGGATGGATTTTATTTAGCATACTAAAGTAAAATTTTAATATGTCTGCTGCTACGTATCCAGTTTAGTCTTCCTCAACTTTAAAAAATGAAAAATACATCTATTGTACTATTCTGCCTCATGATAATGCCTTGGCCTGGACTTCCAAACAAATAACGTCAAACTTCATAACCCTAACTTAAAAATAAAAATAAAAGAATACTGAGAAGAGGAATATAACAGCATATGCTATTTGTCCAGAAATAAGTGCAAAGATACGCTAATAAAAGCCATTTTTTCAAAACTAAGAACTGTTAGTAGTTGTAGTTACTTCAGTTAACTAATTTCCTTCCTTATTTTTGCCTAAATTAAACATTGCTGGAAATATTACATAAATTCTATACAAAGCATATATTTAGCTTCTGACAATTTGGTTCAGCAAAGCTGAAGATATCTTACAGTGGACTACACAGGAGGGTAAGTGGGACTAACTGTGTATTAACCAATGAAATGAAGTGGTAAGTGGAAAAAGGGAAGTGCTAACACCATTACAATACAACAAGCAAGACCATTATTAGAATATTGTTAGCTACAGCATTTACATGTCACAAAAGGATGTCTTCTCACTGCTGAACTTAAGATGTCTGCCTTAGCCAGCTAGTCTTCCTAACTCATACCAAAGGAGAAGGAAAAAAAAAAAAGAAAGAAAAAAGATTCTTTGAGGCAACTCAGAAACTTGACCCTGATGCTCCAAAATTGCTCTCTGGAGAAGCTTCTTACTCTTTGGACTGTAAGGACTAGTCAGTCAAACTAAAGGTCTTCAAGTCAAGTGAGATGAGTACCCTTCAGCTTGAAAAACGTTTTGAAAGACAGCTACAAGACTGATTCAAGGTCTCTGGAATCTGCCATACTGAAAAAACTTTCCAGGAGAGAGCTCATGTTCTGTAACTACTCAGACAGGAAGATGAGAGAGCCAAAAGAGAAACACGGGAAGCTGGACTAAGATCAGAATGAAAATAAGTGTTTATTTGCATCAGTGAAAGTAATTAGCCAGGAACAAAAAAGCTTTTACAAAAGGATGGGTTTCCATTTTACAAAATAATGCTGTGACCTCAAGTAAATTTCTCAACTCACCAGTAGAATTAGCAATAAGATTACCAGACAAGATTGTACAACCCATTTGTGTGAAAAGAAAGCAGCTTATTACAGTAGCCCCTTCTAAAATTTACAAACAAAGATTGTGTTTCTTATTTATCTTGAAGAACAACACAATAAGCAACTAACTGGGAGTTAACTGGTTAGTAAAATAGGGATGCATTCATCTACCCACATGTTACAATGCTACTGTCATCTTTTAAGAGAGGTTGCTTCCTTACTCCACAACAGACTTTGTGTTACTTTTATCAAGTCTTTCAGGACTAGAACTCCTTCAAACCATAGGACTTAGGTGAGTAATCAAAACAGATTCTCAAACCTTTATTTAGGTGCCACGTATTTCTGAAGACAACCGTAACACTTCAATATTAGACGTCTACTTGTGGACATAGTCGTAATCACCTCATCTTTCACAGAGCTGGGTGAAGTGCCTGTCTCATTCTACTGGGAAACACAGAAGAAAGCTCTCACAAAAGTCTCAATTCTAGATGGAAATCCCAAATACACTGCCAAATATCTACCAGATCAGGGCTCAGAGAAATTGAATCAAGTAGCCATATTTTCATTTAAAACACAACAAAAAGATGATAATGATAATCTCCCCTCCTCATACAGAGATATAGCCCTTACTCAGGATACAGACATTTATTTTCAGTTTTCTTTCCTGCCTGGAGCAATCCAAAGCCACCTCTTCCTTTTCCTAGGAAATACTCTGCTCCATAGTAATGACAAATTTTAACTCAATCATCAGAAAAGAACCTGAAAAATAGCTCACAGCTTGACAATTACTGGCAATCAAGTGGAAAGAGCTAGGTTCCAGGATTTCTTCAAAGGAAAACTCAGAACACATGGAAACAAATTCGCAACTCTGAACAGGATTTAAAAAGCAAAGAGGGTTTCTATGCAGCTATTCTTGGAGCAGAAACTGGACACAAAAACTGGTCTGTATATGAATGAAGGAAGGTTCTACACTTAATTTTGGTGATTAGTTTTCTTTACTCATGAGGATAGCAGGAAAAAACATCAACTGTGATCTCAGGCTTCTGGGCACTTGTGGAGCTTGAAGAGTTTAGTCCAGGTCAAGATGCTTCAAGCATCCAAAGACAGGATGCTGAGTCTACCATTAACATAGCATTAAAAAAGTCAAAAAAAGAGAGAGAATATACTTTTACACTTTACAGTTTAATCTGACTTCAAACTATATGCTCTGTTTGCTATTAAAACAGTTTGTATTATGGAAGAGTACGTTAACTAGTGTGCTGTTAGAGAATAACACAAAGGAAATCAATGTAACTCAGACCTTTCAGTCTGCTAGTATTGTACAGACCTGGGGAAGACTCCTTTGCTCTTATCCTTCAACATCATCTTATTGTTTATACTCCAGTATACCTGCTACCTAAAATATTTTTTGTAAACTTTCATTCACTTTTACTTCTAAAAAACTGGGTTTTTTTATTTTCAGTTTCTATTCTTTCTATACTTCTGATTTTTATTCTTCCCCAGTACTTATTTAGAAAACATAGTTTAAATATGCTTTCATAACAATTACAAGTATGAAGTTGGAAATAGCTTATTTCTTTTCCCACCACCACCCCCAATGTCAAAAGTGGATAATCTAGCCAAGAATAAATACGGCTAGATCAACATTGAAGAATATTGGGAAAGAAGTTGGTGCACAGGATAATTACAGAAGTGGATAAAGGGGGAAAATTTCACTAACCTGGGCAGTCAAACTGCAGCAGATGTTGAGATCTGAAGGGAGATAAATGCAAAGATTAGAAAAGCAAGTAAAGCATGGGGAGCCACTGAAGATTTGGGGTCTCAGATATCTGCTTAACTACATTGGACCTTTACAAAACCAGTGCCTTGTTAGTCTTCTGTTGGAGACAGAAATATGGTACATTAAGTGGATGAGAAAGGTAATAGTGCTAAAATTGACAGCCATACCTACAGTCTGAACTTTTTTAGATTATCTACAGTGTAGAGAAATATCAGTTTGACACATAGTTATCTGTTAGTACTAGGCGTAATTTAGAAAGATATTATCCTATCATCACAAAACAGACTAACAGCAGATTCTAAGAAATAAAAGATGTAGTACACTTCAGACAAATGACTGATGTAGGACATGTGAAGAAATGAACAGCTTTCTTGAACAGCAGCCCATAAAAGCAAGTGAATGTAGTGATGGAGGCTGATTTTTTTCCAGTTTGAGTAAAAAAATCCAGACGTACCAATTAAACATGTTAACATTTTAATAGTAGTAAATTTATAACATTATACAAGTGGTTCATAAAACAGAGACAGTACTTACCTTACAAAAACTGAATTTCTTCAAGAAGTGCTATGTGTATCCACTTTACTGTGGATCCACATGTGTTTTATATGTTTAAGCTTAGAGATTTTTGGTTACTAGAGTCCATATAGTATATACATCATACTTTTTTCCATCATGCTTTGCACTCAGATATAAAGGACAGCATTTATATCTGTGCTTCTATTTGTCTCCACTGTGGAATCCAGGGCATAGGACTTAAAGGGAGGAGAAAGGTGCAGGATTAGGACTGTAACAGAACACACAACCTGAAGAGCTTCACCTATTGCAAGATATGTAACTCCTTTCTACTATGGCTCCTTGAGCAGATGCATGTCCATCTGCAGAGAACACAAAGCAACTACCACTGTCTATGCAGAGATGACCACTCTTGCAAGAACAGCAACTGAAACACTGGTTTCTCAAATGAGGATTCTCATCTAGAGGTGTCATACCTGACAATATTTAAGGAACACAACATCAGTAAGGGGGCTTGAAGAATTACAAAAGTATTTGTAAGCAATGTATAGATGATGACTAGGGTCTCATTGGGCAGAACATCATCTACTGCAGTGAGATTCATCCTGACTGTCCTATAGCTTGTCCTGATACGGCAGCTCAGATCTGCTTGGAGAATTGCGCGTGGTTTCTATACCCTTCATATTTTCCAGTATAAGTCTTCTTAATGACCCAAAGATTTTCCTTGGGCAGAGTACAGTTTAGAAGTAGAACATGGCTATTTTTCTGAATGAGCAGAAGAGAGACTTTTGTCTTGAATAAATAAGACCTTTCAGAAACTGAATATATGGAAGCAAACACTGTTTTCGAAGTACATAGCAAGAATTTTGTGTAAGTTCCTAGAAAAACTGTGGATACAGTGGATCTCATGAGAGCCTGGCTCTTCATTTCTCCAAGTTTATTGCACAGGAAGACAGTTTTTGTTGGCACATGTTCTAGGGCACAAAGGTTCAAACATTGAATTTGCACAGCAGAATTTGATCTCTTATTAAGAAAAACAAGGCACATCACTGATAGAGTGAGAAATGGGTAGAGACAAGTCAAAATAGCTGGCTGGTAAAGAACACAGCTGAAGGACAAATCATCCTGGTTCAATTTAAGAAGGCAGTCCAAGGTGATAAAACAGTTAAATCACATGATGGCAAGGATCTTACTCTACCAAGGCGAAAAGGGGGGGGGGGAAATCAATCTGGCAATAAAAACCTGCATCACTTATAATCCATATCAGCAAGTTCTTCTGTTCATTATGTTGTTTCTAAAGTGAAAAAAAAGACGATTTTCCTTAGCTAAATAACAGGAACAAAACAGATGTTCCAGCAAAAGATAAGAAGTATAGACCAGACGACAGCACTATCTTTTTGTCCAAGGACAGACTATGTGGGCACAGCACTAGACCCAGCAACGTCAAAGTAACAAACAGAAGATCTGGAGACAGCCTAAGCCATACAGAGGACAGACTAATATTTATCTGAGCTGACTGATTTTGTGGTGCAGCCTAGAAAAATGAGTTTGTTTATATGCATTTAAAAGTTCTTATGACTAAAAAGCTCTTTACAGAGATTCCAACCATCTCCATGCCCCTCCCAGGAATATAAAAGTGTCTTGTTAGGATGGTGAAGATTTTGAATGCAGTTTAGCTTCCATCTGAGAAGCAGTCTGCCTAAATGATTTAGCCTGTAAGTGCTCATCAGCTGTTCTGATGAGATATATCTGAAATACATTGCTTTAAAGCTTCCCTGTACAGCAGAAGGACCATGACCTTTGTTTCTGATAACAGAAAGTACAGTTGTGGTATTGCCCATAGCTATCTTTAAGCCCAGATTCATGACTTCTGAAAGACAGTTTACATTTTGAGGGCACTGTATCTGTCACAAAAACCAGTGAGCTTCCCCCAGTGAACTATTTGTCCTGGATGGCAAAAGGAGGTCCACCCCAGACACTTACTAAACTCTCTAGAATTTCAAGGCAGAAGCATATATATATATATCTATATATATATATTAAAAAAAATACCTGCCTGTGGAACAGGCCACGTTCAACAGCCCATATGTGATCACAGACGTAGCCTGGCATGTGGCACAATGTGCATTTTCACTGTTGTGTTTTGATCCACAAGGCTGACCGGGTTCTAGAACTTACTGCAAGAGAGGTATACCCTTGCAAATGTCGAAACCAAAGAGGCCACCATAACCTTCATTATGCCAAGGGAAAAGGTTTGACTTCCAAGTGTTTAAAAACCCTATTGAGCTCTTTGATCAGGTCTCTAAATATTTCACCAGTAAATATTTTCTGTAGAGATCTGTCTGTATTAGCCAGCTACCTCAAAGACCTGGGTTAAAATCAAAGTTGTCAATAATTCAAATCACAAGGGCCCTAGTATTGTTAATGGTTTTGACCTAACACAAGCTAATGAACTTCACACATGTGGTAATGTAATGGAAATGTTTAATTCTGAAAGTTAAGACATAAGAACCAGACTCTCAATTACATTTAACTTCAGTTTGCAGATGAACAGGTTTCTTCAAGAATATTCATTTTTGGAGATGAAAGTGAGTAATCTCACATTTCCCAGAAAACTTTCTATTGTAAAAGGTATCATTAGAAGGACAGCTGAAGCACCATGGGAGGTAATGAATAGGAAGTGAACTGAACCGGAAGGATTATCCAGATGAAAGAGAGCCCAAGATGACTATCCAAGATGCTGGGTAATGCCTAAGGTCTATAAAAAGAGAAGGCAGCTAAACTGGTTACCTTCATGCAACATACAATACTGTAGGGAGCAAGGAATCTCCTCTGAATTCTTCCAAATGTAGTGTATTCCTCATTTTCATACAGCAAAGCACACCACCGCAGAGGACATACACACTATGGTACATTTTTATTTCCCCAGTGAAAAACAGCTCCAGTGTCCACTGCTGGCTAAACCTTCACTTCATTGTTACAAAATTTCCCCAAGAATCTGAAAAGGCATCTTACCAGAGCCAGCAAATCTCATAGTTTCAAGTAAGATGCCAGCAGAGCCTGCGAGTCTGTACCTAACAATGGTCCTGGGGCTGCTATATCTTTTTGGAATACCTTTTAGCTGGCCAGCTGCTTGGAAGCCTCTTTACTTTTCATTGTGAGATGCATTTTCTTATCCAATACAGTTGATGAAAATGTTAGAGCAGAGTCCAAGGTGATGCTTTGTTTCTCAGTGGCAGTTTCCAGAATCTGAGGCAGTATCTACCTATTTTTTTCCAAGCATTAAGTCTGCAGTCTCACTTCCCTGTTCCTTGGAGGTCCAGCTGAACCTATTCCTGGCACGTGCAGATTCAGGGAAGCAATGAGACACTGAATCTTCAGTATCTATCTACAGAGGAGAATAAATCCAGTATTTAAATCTGTCTTGGGAAGATAGATTCTCCCAAGGAAGTTATTGGAAAAAATGGCCAGGCACACACCATTTTTTCATATCTTAAAGATGAAGCTCGCAAACACAGAACACACACACATGCACTCCACATAGCTACTGCTAACCAAAAATCTCTACATATGCAAGTATGTACCCATCATGGAATATGATCACAATAAGCATCAAAAGGAAGTCAGATTTACACAGTAAATTAAGAATATGTAGTAAAGTAGGGTGAGAAATATTGAAATCCATTTTTCCTGAGCTACTCTGAAGTTTTAAGAGTACAGTCAGCGTTATGGTAACTTTCGCATTGCTTATCAATTAATGGATAGCTTTGGATACAAGCCTATAACCACACTTAAAACAATAAGCCTAATTTTCAAATAGATCTAGCCATTCTTTAAAAGTATATATTTTCTTTATAAAAAAAGATTTAGACTTAGAAAGGTAAACTATCAATACATATTTTTATTGCATTGAGCTAATTGACCTAAGAAGCTCATAAAATTCAAGATTTATGACCCTGGTTAAGCACATACTTTTTTGAAGGATAAGAGAATAGCACTAAATGCTTAACATTAGACTGCAGTTCCTGAAAAACAGAAGTTCTCTGTTTACTAGCAGAACAAGCACAGGACAAGTGGCATAGAGACAAGGTATACTTTCTTTTAAATACACTTAATCATTTCCTTGCGAGATTGTCCTTATTAAAAACAACTTGGAAAGTATTTTGCATTAATCTGACAGATTTCTGTTGTGCACTTATAATTTACACCTGAATGGACTAAACTAGGTATTTTATTTGGCTATTTGTCTATTTTAGAGAGACATCAAAAGAAAAAAGGTCTCTCAATCACTGCAGTTTAGACTGGTTTTAAAATTGATAGAAATAACAACCGTTTAGTTTAGTAACCCTATTAATTATCAGTTTGCTCTTGAGAATCTGAATTAATGCTAAAAGTATATAATAAAATTAAGTCAAAACTTATTTTAGTATTTCTCCCAACCCAGTTCCCCAAAATCACATGTAATGGAACACCTACTAATGGAATTTGACACCAATTAAACTGGGAAAAGAAAGGCTCTCCCCTTTTTGATTCTCCCCTGCAAGAGCCAAAAGGAGTATGATGCCTATTCCACATGCAGCTGATACCTACCAGTCAGGGACTGGTAATTCTTGCCAGCTTCTTAATAAGAATCCTATATAGCATGCCATATACATGATCTGTTGATTTGTTTGTTTCACAACCTGCATCCTCCTTTCCAGTACACTTCAGGGAAAACAAGAGACAAACAGAAATCAGGGCTGGCCTCAGAAGCACTCAGAGACGTACCTGGGACCTTAGGAGCTCCTCTGCTGTGCCAAGCTGGCAGATAGCAGCTGGTGTGCAGTGACTGAAGCACACCAAGTCTGCAACCTCCAGTTACCATGGACCCAAGTGGTGACACACAACCCTAACCAGTAGAGCCTGTAGCACCTGTATTTTAGCACGTGGTCAAGAGCACCCAACACTGGCAGAAGTTGCCTTTCCAGGTAGGAAATACAGGACTTGGTAAGTACATGAACCAGATCTGAGGGCTAAGGGAAGAGTTGTGGGGGCATGAGGGTCCATGTATAAGTATTTTTTCTTAGGGCACTTGCAACCAGCATCCCATTCTAGCAGTCTGGCTATTATCGGCCATCCTTAACAGTGGGAAAGTTTCAAGAGGTTTAGCATAACGAAAACTGTCACTTGTCCAAGTATCATATCCCTTTTCCAGTATTGCTACAATTTTTAAAATGCAGGAAACAATGGAACAATAGTAACTTTCATTTTCAAAAGCTGAAGAAAGTAATCTCTGGTTTGGTAGATGTACCAGCAAAAAGTGGTAGGTTTTTTTTCTTATAGCCTTTGACTTATCTGGAATTACGTACTTTTATGTACTTCCAGAAGTACATAAAAATGTGGTTTTTATCAAAAGCAGACATAAGACTATCTGGTCTAGTAGGAGGTGTCCTTGCCCAGGACAAGGGGGTTGGAACTAGATGATCTTTAAGGTCCCTTCCAACCTAAACCATTCTATGATAAAACTAGGATAAAAAAAGTCCAGAACTATCTACTGGAGTTGAAGTATCTGTGTTGAAGGGCAGAATCCATGCTGTTCCTTCATAAACACTGATCACTTTCTCAGATACAGATCCACAGAGACTTTCTAAGGTTTTAAACAGCCCCTCCAGCATACATCATTGCCCACCAGCAATTAATGCTATGGTTCTTCATTTATTCATGTTTTCATAAAAAGAAATACTTCAATTAAAAAGGTTTTCCCTTTTTGAAATTAATTTGAGTTAGAGGGATAAGTGTTTCCTTAGTTCTAAAAGCAGACCTAAATTCTTGAATGAGTTTAGGTTTATGTAGAAATAATTACAGAAGTGGTGGGTTTAGATACAACACCACTTCATTCTTTAAGCCCCAAGCAGCAAGTTTATTGTTAGTCCTACAACTGTATCCTCCAACCTGGTGATTTGAACTCCTGCTTTCTGTCACAAAGATTTCTGCTACTGAGTATACATCCATCCTTGGTAATTACATACAAAATAATTATAAAATAATCTTAAATATATGACCTGCAGGTATTAAACTCTTTTCATCCTGATCACTTAGCCAAGACTGAAGGTTAGAAAAATCTTACATGTTCTGGAAGGGGAAATACTGGTATTTATGAAATTCATGTTTTAATTTTCCATTTCAACATCAGTAAAGCTAGGGATTATTTTATTAAACTATTTGTATGTCAAGCTTTCTGAAAGATTAGTGAGCATTTACATAGTACTTAATGGACCATACACATAAGCAAACAGAAATATGACATTGATGGTACCTACATAGTTTCTTATCAGTCTGAACACATGAAATTTTATTCCAATTCATACCGTTTCTTACCATGCCTATCACACTCACTGATCAAAGTTACGTTTAGGCTTTAAATATTTCAGAGTATGGTCAAGATTCCCAAGTACATAACACAGGTTAAGTAGGACCGCAGTCCTCCATGGATTCTTTGTGTATATTGAAAGATACCTAAATTAAGTTTTGGATAGAAATCTGAATCATAAATAATAAGATATTTTAAAAGCTTAAAGAAAGAAAAATCAAGCTATTTTCCATTTACTAATGCTATCTGCAAAGTTAAGAATGAAAGCTAAGCTTCTTGTATAGAAGAGTTTTATTTAAAAGTAGTGGGAGCTTACTATACATTGTTTAAGAAGATTTTCCTCTCTGGTTTACAGGAGGACTACAGAATTACACAGTAAAATTGAGTATTTGGAGACAAGTAAATTAAAACAAAAACTTGTGGGTTTCAGGAAGGGGTTTTGATAATAAAACTTATGAGTGGAGAGCTCCTAGGAGCTGGCAAAGCTTCCCCCTCTCAGTGACATACAAAGCAAACTGACTACCATTGAGGATCTTATGTTATAAATAGTTAAGCTTCATGGTTCCTCTGAATCTCTGAAAAAAAAAAAAGCTGGAATTTAAGTCTCTTGCTATAATTTTGAGGTAATCTTTAAAAAATTAAATTCTAACTGTACTTTGGAATAGTTTTATAGTGTTAACAAACGTTATATTAGAAACAGCCTTGATCAAGTTGTTTTCATGTACTGGAGCTATATTTCGCAATCAGAATTTGTGCCAATCTGATGGGGGGGAGCACTCAACAGGAATGAAAGCACACTATAAAAATTATTAATAAAAAGATACAAAATCGACCAGCAGCTCTAGTCCAATCTAGAAACAAGAAGTATTCGTACAAGCAACTTGGGAAACAGATTACAAGCTTTTTGTTAAATAAATGTATTTTAGAGGTTCTATGTGACTGTGTGTATAGCCTAGTTCTTCAGTTCTCTGCAAGTGTTAATGATCATTTACAATCTATTCAATAGCTTTCTCTACAACACTTCCCTTCTACTCCTCTGAACACTGTTTTGTTTCAAAACATCTTTACAAAACTTGTGGGGAAATAGCATAAGATGTCACAATAGCCTACTCATCCGATTATATAGCCGTTTGAAATAGTCTAATTCTAAGTGTTACAGAATAACATCTATATGATTAAAAACTAAGTAACAAGAACCAGCTATGAGTAAAAGTCAGTTTATAGTTGCTCAGAAACAAACAAGCCCCCACCCTAAAGTAATTTATAAAACAAATATCTGATGCAGATACAGTAGTCTAACCCATGTATTACCAGAAAGCAGTGACACCACTTGCTATATTGCATATAAACCCATGGGCTTTTAAGGGGTTGACAATTTTTGACAGAATTCAAGACATTTATTATCATTAATCTTACTGTTATATCATGGATGAATCAATATGAACATGATCTTTCAGTTTTCATAGTGGGTACTAGTTCTACTAGTCCATGCTTTTTATCAAGTACTCTTAAATATGAGGATGTGTAATGGTCTAAATAGAGCATCCCATTGCAGGTTTGGGGCTTTTTTTTCCACTTTCCCTTTTAAGCCTTTTGGTTTGCACCACTTCAGTTTAGACAGCACCATCAGGAAGCTGTTCAAAAATAATTCACCATTTAAGTAATGCGATGAATGCCTGCCAGATACATTTCATATAACGCATCTCCCAGTTGCATCAGAATTTCTTAGATTAACAGTGTACCACAGGAAAAAAAAATTCCGCTAGGGAAAACACCTAACTTTAGTACATATATAAGAATTGGCCGATTGACAGCTTCCCCATCATCAGAAGCTAAAGTTCTATTGGTTAGTATAGACAGCAATTAAAAACCAGCTGAACTGGCAGCTAGAAGCCCCGGATAACAGGATCAGTTATATTAGTGCTATAGTGGTAAACTACAAAGCTAAAGTTTGAGAGTTAGAAAAATCCAAGTATTTTGCTTTTAATAAACCTGGAAAATGGTCTATAAAATATACTCTAAAAATGCACATTTTAACAAACATACCTCAATCTAAAGGAACAAAAATTAGATGTTTTACCTGTTTTCTGTTATTTACTCCTTCCATTATTGCTCTGAAAGGCACAAGTATCATTGGCAATGTATGCAGGTGAGTACCAAAATGAATTCTCTTTGGAATAGTACAGAACACTCCTCAAGTGTCTCTTTTCACGGTTGAAGTATTTTAAACCTTTGATTGAGAACAAGGAACTAAAATTTTAACTGGCTCAACTAATAGATCTGATTAGAGCCCTGGAATCTCTTTTAATCACAGACAACAATTTCATGTTCCTCCCCACCACAACTTGCAACTTAAATATTGCTTCCTATCACCAATCATTTTCTTAGTCCATAACACAAAAAGAAATAGCTGTAGTTTTAAATACATCATATGTAGGAAGAAACATACACTTACCAAGTGAACATAAGGCACAAAGTATCCAAAAAGTGCAGCTGGGATCCCAAAAGCCCAGATTCGGTAACTGAGAACTTTGAAAACGGAGAAATTGCAAATCTTTTTTTCAGGAGGAAATCTGAACTTTCCCTTCTTTCCTCCCTCCTTGTCTTTGGCATTGGAAACAAGGGGTTTGTACGTAAAGCCAGCCAGGAACAAAATAAACATAAGGATGCACAGGACCCGCAAGGTGTTGTACAGGCCAACAGAATCAATCAAAACTCTCAAGAGGAAGGGCAGTGACACGGTGAACAAGCTGCTGCCTGCAGTGACAATGCCATTCACTAGTCCAAGGCGTTGCTTGAAATAGTGCCCAAGAATGACCAAGGATGGCTGGTACGCAAATGAGCAGCCACAGGCAAATAAGATTCCGTAAGTGAAATATAGAGGTTCAATGGTGCTATATCAAAAGAAAAAAGACAAAAAAACATTAGTGTTTCGTACAATGCTATATGATCACATTCATTTACCATATGCAAGACAGTTTTCCAATGAATTGATGCATTTACAGAAGTGACTTAAGAGTTTGTATGTACTTATAGTTGAAATACACTGTGTCAGCTTAATTCAGCAGTTATTCTATTTTCTTCCACTGAAAATTTCATAGAATTCTCTGAATAGGTAAAAAAGCAAAATTATATTTAAGCATAATTACTCCAAACAGTCTGACTAAAAGTTTTAAAAAAATCATTGTCAGAGTGAATTAGCCAAATATAAGTTCAACCATTGCCAGGGTTTGGGGTTTTTTGTCTCCAAAGAAAATTATATTGTTTTGATATACACGTTTCTTTACTGTGCTAGCAGTTCAAGCGTAATACTGAACACTCCTCATGAACCCAGATAAATCAAGTATTTACATAGTTTATTATGAAAATACCATAGCAAAAGTAGCAATCATTAATAATGAAAAATAAACCATAAAAACACTGTCGAGTTTGGGTAATAAATACATTATTAGCAAATGATAGACTTTTTAGGTAATAATTTTTTTAGACAAATAATCCCTTTTATTAAATATACTAAATTCAGTGTTTTCATCCCAATATTGGATATACTAAGAAATAGGAGAAAAAACATTAATAAAGAATGAAATATGTCAGCTTATATTAAGGAGGATCTTCATCACAAGGTTCTCCACGATTACCATCTACTATACAACTAAAATGAAGCAGAGCCATTGTATTAGATCACAGGTAGACACGTGATGCTAAAAGGTACTTGTTGCAAGAAATCTTAACAGTATGAAGCAACAGTGTTAGTATAATTAAATTACTATTATAGTATTAATAAGTCAAAGGAAACATTTTTTACATTTAGATGAAGGAGGCAATGTGTGAGAAATGTTTTTTATACAAGATTTACCTGCTCTAGGTATCCCTGCTACCTGCTCTAGGTATCCCTGCTCTGGCAGCGGGGTTGGACTAGATGATCTCTAGAGGTCCCTTCCAACCCCTGTGATTCTGATTTCTGAGGTGGCAAAGGATGATTAATATTTTTTTTTTTAATATTATGTTTTCAGTGAACCATGGGCTCGTTTCTATCAGCTAACACCTGCTTTTAAAGCAGTTCTAGAAAACCATTTAGCCTATTAGCCAATACATTAACTTTTTTTAATGAGTATGAATGCTTTATGTAGTGCTTTTCATCGTAGGATGTTACCTGCCAGCCATGTTACCAAAATAGACTCCACAAGCTTCCCATGCAATTACAGAAATTCTCAGAAAATAGTATTTGACTAACAAAGGTCTAACACCAGGAACCGTGGTTGTACTGTATAACAATATTGTTGCTTTCTGCATTAAACTATCAATTTCTAAAAACGATTATACACAAGGTAAGCCAGCAGAAACAACATAAGGGGGAAAAGACTGATTACCTTTATCAATGGAAAATAACCAGGAAAAATAAAAACAGAAGTTATAAAATGAGAGGAGGAACACAGTAAGGACAGAGAATTGCTTCCATCTGTAGATTCATTCAAAGAGTTTGCAGCATGACATACATAGTAAAATACTTTCTTGCATTACAAATATTCTTACACCTCAGGTTCCTGAGAGGTAAAATTTATATTAAGAAATAAGTATGTAACAAAAGCAGTAAATCATATTTACATTTATCTACTATACAATGTTTTACTTTTAGAACATTGACTTCCACATCTGAACTACACTCCCTCAATTAACCAATAACATCATAGGAATAAATCATTTTACTGTAAGTAACATAATGAAACACCAAGAATGCACATCAACATGGCACGTACTCTAACAATTCACCTCTCCTCTCACTGTTCCTCAAATTCTAAAACAAAATTCAAATAAGCTAAAATATTTTTAAAACTTTTATGAAATAACTTCCTTTTGCACGCCTCTTCTGTGCCGTTGTTCCACTGGATATCAGGGAAACACAAGGATGATAGCATTTTGTTCGAAGAAAAAAAAAATCTTTCCTTTATCAAGAGGTTTAATTTATAATAACAAGACTGTTTTAGTATTCATCACTTAATACACTACTGGGAAGCAAGGAGGAAGAAAGACTTTTCCAAGATGCATTCTTTTAGTTTTTACCTCACTTGTGGTAACAAGCCTCTTAAAACATATCAGGAAGTGGGGTTTTTGTTTGCTTGCTTTAATAAAATGAATTAAGCAAAATATTTGCACTTGGATTAACCGAAAAAAACAAAATAAAAATCAGAAACTTGCTCAAGTAACAAGAAAACAAAGCTTTCTTTTTCCCATAAATATAAGTTATTTCAAGAATAAACATAAACAGTAGTCTCGGTACCTAAAACAGAGCTATTTTATCTTTTCTTCCTGTAAATTTGTGGATATGTTTTCACACTAGGGGACATATGCCCAAACGAAATATATTAGCACAGGTATCGTGCCACACAGTGAGGATATTCATCCATCCAGATCACAGCCAGCTCATATCTATCTGGTTCAGAGTACAGGCACAGAAAGCACATTTTCACAAGCCTGACTGTATAGATATATTTTCATCTATATAGGGAACTTCTGAATTTTGCTTTTGATCGTTCCTGTACTTATTCTGCTAAGGGTGGGGAAAAAAGCACACTGAGAACTAGAGGTAACTGTGACTTATTCTCCTACTACTTCTTACCCTATCTTCACTAACCAATTTCTGCTGATTACTAGGTAAGTGAGTAAATTCCTGTTTCCTCATCTTTTACTGGGCACATCCAACAAACCAGCTGCTCTTGAACTTCTTAGGATTTATTCTGCAAAAGTTACAGAAATGTACAAAATTAAGTGTAATCGAGAAAAAACCCCACTCAATTACTGTTCA
Organism: Burhinus bistriatus; assembly: GCA_013397275.1. Classification (NCBI taxonomy): domain Eukaryota; kingdom Metazoa; phylum Chordata; class Aves; order Charadriiformes; family Burhinidae; genus Burhinus; species Burhinus bistriatus. Next base: position 187,185 of record VYXH01004970.1, on the reverse strand, counting down.
AGTTTTTTTCAATAACACAAAGAACTGAGATTTTCTTAATAAAGCCAGTAAGCCTCAAATATATGTCATTATGCCAAGGTTTTCACTATCTCTCTGTTTGGCAATTGGACCAGTAAGAACAGAAGAAAACATCAAATTTTACCAGAACATTAACACCTTCCTGGAGGTCCTACTGCATATTCATCAACATCAAAACAGTGTTTTAAAAGCAAATGGAGGGGATGGGGCAGGGGGAAGACAGAATCAATGTTTATGTACCTGCTAAAACACAGCATACCTCAAGCAAACACAACAATTTTATCCAGGACAATGCTGTTGATCTTACAGCATTAGTCTTGCTGTTGATACATTTATACATAGTGGTTCCTGTTAAATAGGGAGTGCCCTTATGAGGTAATATATCTTTTAAATTACTTTTGAAGTTGAAAGTACCACTTGGAGTTTTCCCAAGTCATAGTTAGAAAGACAAAACACAAAACCAAATAAAACTAAGTTTCTACTCTAACAGGTAATATAAAGTAGCACTGCTTACTCCTTTGTATTCTGTTGCTAGGATCAGCATTACCTCTACACTGTAAAATTGATAAAATACTTCAAATGTAAAGAACAGAATTTTTTACCTTACAAAAGAACTTGAAAGGAGTCCAGCAAACCCTACTGCAGCTCCAATAACAGCTACTTTTCGACAACCAAACAGGTCTGTGAATATGCTGACTATTGGAGAACAGAAGAAGACCATCCCCATAGAAAGAGAGCTCACCCATGCTGCAAAATAGAAGACGACAGCATTTTAGAAGACCAAGTGATTTAAGCTTTCAGCCAGTATTTGTTTTAGTTCAGCAACATTATTAGATAAAAGCTGAGTAACAATTGGGTACCTATTTTAAAAATATTGAATACATTTTAAAATATATTTACCTAACATGGTAAGAAAAGCCTGACCAATCTACATAATCAATTAATTTAGACTCAGCTCAAGGAATGCAATTATACTTTAGAAAAAACAAAAGCATACATACAATTATTCCTCCAGTAACTAATATAGTATTCAAACTGATGACTAGGCCATTGAAGATACCTTTGAGGCTCGATATCCATTCTGACATCAATTAGCACATTTCACTTGATTTAATTCTAGACTTTAATGACTGTAAACAGCTAGGTTTGCTGAAAAAAATTAACAATTTAACCTAATTACACACATCTAGATCATACTAAACATTAACAATGTGTAAACAAACAACAGGCTTTTATACTGTAATATACACATTAGGAATATAATTTTACTTTAAACTAAAAGAACTTGAGCTAGTACAACCATTTCCATATATAATGGGAAAATGTCACTACATCTGATACTGCTCCAGCTTTACAGACATTGTTAAAACTGTACTTTGTTTATACATGAGTCTTCAGATCATGAAGATTCAGTTCAGGTGAGTATACTGAAGTTCCAGCCACAAGTGTGTTTTTTATTCCAAGTGTACCAAAGATATCTTCAAACAACTTATGTAGAAGAGAATTTGATTCATTTTAAATTAAAAGTCAACTTTCTGCTTCACTTCATACAGGTGTTCAGAACCACATCATTTACCTGCTATCATCTAATCATTCTTTCAAACATGCATTACTGATGTTACACCCAACAGTTCTCCCAGGGCATAAAGGTAAATCAAGCCGCTGCAGCACAATAGTTAGAACAAATATGTTCAGGTGGGTAATGTCCCCATTTATTTGGGGGAAAAAAAATGGTCTAAGCAGGTAGTGGAAAAAGCTGCTGATGCAAGATGCATTGTAAAAAAATATTTTAATGTCTTTTTGAATTGTACGGAAGAGGAAAGAACTCTTTCAACCTGGAATGGACTTAAATCTGTGTAACTGGAATATTGTTTAGAATATCTTTCCTAAAGACACAGTCAGATAAACAATTGTGATCCAGTGATAAGGGCAAATAAAATTATCTGGAAAAAAAATATAACCAAGAGACCTAATGAAGAATATTTGCAAGTATATCTATCAATACCAAGACTTAGAAGTAGTGTTGTTAAAGCACCAATGAGCCCTACACATTGATGAAGACCCCATTGTGCAAGGCTCTAAAGAAAACAGAGCAAAACAAACAAGCAAACAAAAAAAATTGTTTGTTTAAAGAGTTTACAATGTAAAGATAGACAAGAGAACAGATGGCTAGAGAAAAACAGAAATGAGAGTACAAGAAATAAAACCTTTATTTTAGGGCAAACAATGATCTCCATGAACATGACCTAACTGTTTGGGGCAGGGGGAGTAGAATCTGAAGAACAGTGAGGTATTTTTATGGGTACTTCCTGCATTTCCTGGGTATGACTAACCCAGACAAGATAGCCCTGCCAGCCTTGTGCCTCTGCAGCAGCAGAGGCATGAGCTGTATGAAGGGAGAGTACAAAAGACGAGAAAGAACAAGGCCCCTGTGATACTGACTGAAAGGCAAAGACCAAATTTATGAAAGGTCCGTCCTTTCTCTTCCTCTGCAGTCAAGGAAGGCTCAAATGCACCTTGGGTGTGTCAAGAGATGACTTAAGAGATCTGTCCCATTTTACAGCCCAGATGGCTCCTGATGCTGCAAGACACCATTATACTAACTACAGTTTGTAAGCAGGAGTCAGGGGAAGTAAATGCTCTCATAAGGTCTGGAGACCAGCCAGAGACAAAGCTTCTAAGATGTCCAACTTCTACAAGACTCCTCATCTTTTTACTTATCTAGGAGGTAGAATGTCCACGGCTTCCTGTCACACCCTCAAATAAACAGTAGCTCCACCACCATGAACAGCCCTCAGCATCTCTGCATGACTTGCAGGGCAGCACTAAGAATCACAGAGTACCTGTAACACCCTGGGTATCTGCAAGGCCAAGAGAAAAGGCAGCAAACTCTTGAGAACTGGGCATTACAAGACTCACTGTCAGTGGTATGAAGGTACCAAGGAATGGTTGAACGTCCTGCCAGCCTTCTTGCCTAGGTACGAGAAGGCACAAAGGCAACTGTGACACTAGACAAACCCACCAGAGATTACTGGTTATGAGAATCCAATCTCACGTGGACAGGTACATGCACCCCATTCATGGGGACAAACTGGGCAACTAAAACAGAGTTTAAGTAGCTTGCATAATGTCACAGACTAAATTATTTCAGAGCCACAGTCCGTCAGTCCTAATTTCCAGTTAGCACAGGCTGTGATTCAATTAGTATTCTCCTTCATGAAATCAAATAGTTTACAGTACTTTTTAAAGGCTTATACAGCTAATAGAATAATTGGAATATAAAAGCCTGAAGTGAAAACATTCAGCTTAAATTACGTTCAGTTAACAACATGCTGACTGTCTCTTCATGCTTCCAGGTACTAATGAAAGAAATACGCCTTTCTTATCACTTGATTCTCTCTCTCTTTTTTTTTTTTTAAACAGCAATGACATGCAAAGCCTGAAAGAAAAGAAAAGTTTCCACCGATTTTCAACACAACAGTTAAAAAGGACAATGGCCTTATCTGAAGCATTTCAGGAGGGCACTGCGATTAAACTGCTGAAGTGTGAGCCCATGCTCTACCACTTACCTACCTAATGGAAACTGGAGCCCTTTAACTTAAAACTTGAAGTTAACGTAAGGCTCTTGGGTCTTACAGAAATGTAACTTAAAGAGATGTTGCTGGCATGTCTTGTATGAACAGCTTTATTATTTAGTGAAAAGACTGTTCTTGAAGTTTAACTTCATATGTACGTACAGTTCAAGAAAATTTACTGTATTCATCCCCTGTGAAGAAATCTAGCACCAGAAAGAATTAAGATATAAACAGAACAGCATGTTTAAATTGTTAGTTTCCTGAAGGCAAATAATTCTTGCTGCAGTGTTGGTCCTATGAAGAAATTGATGGATATAGAATATATTCAATAGATCCAAGTAATCTTTTGCTTTGCTCAAGTAAGTTTTCAAGCATTCTTACACTTTTTCACACAGTATGAAAAAGGTACAATGAATTGTCTTCCATATTTTTTAAATAGAAATTACAGTTGTCTCAAATAAGTAATATGAAAAATTACAAATGCAGCTTGCCAGGATAATGAGAGCTCTCTAGAGCAGTTATTACATATTAATTAAAACATTTCTCCTCTAGGCTATTGGCTGCTTTCCTGGCCAGAAGCTGGCTATATTCCAGAGCTGCTAATTCAGATACTAATACAGCACCTAATTGCTACATATAACTGCATTCATATTCATACACAAAACATTTTGATTGCCACAGAAGAAAAGCTATTCCTACTTTAAGGACTTAAGCCTTCCTTAAGGCACTGCAGGTTAAGAATTAGATCCTCAAAACATGTAATTGCAGAATAACTAATTCCTGAGCTTCCCTAGAAGATGTAACAGAAATTATCCTTAACATAAAAATACCAAAGCAGAGAGCCTATTGGTAGCATCTATACTGAAAAGTCTGGTTCTGTGCCATTGAAACACATAACAGATTACAAAAAACCCTTTATTATAACTATAAGTATTCCAAAATGAAAAGTCACAGCTACATGTTCTTTTCTTATCAGTTCACTACAAATCTATGTACTTCAGCTATAATCTGAGTACACGTTCCTGTATTTCTTTAGTTATTTTTCTGTTCATCTATGAAAATATACCACCTACTCCACAAATATGCTGCCATATTACCATGAGTTTTCAAAGTCAGACATATTTTAAATAGCGCCTTTTGTCTTCAGCAATAAATATAGCATCTAATATCATTCCCATTGTCACAGCTGGATTATATAATACATATTTATCTAGCAAACTATGAACCAAGCTGTTAATCTTTTAGTTCATTCTTTACGCTCAAGCACTAGGACTTGAAAGACAACAGAAAAGAAAGCATTAATACCATATCACATCGGAATGCTTTATTATGCATAAATTTAAATAAAGGTTACTCATCCATAGCATTCGTCTTAACAATCAAAATTTTGCTATGCATTACAACAAGAATCTTATCAGTTTTATCCTCACAAGTGTCTTTCAAGTGGTTGGCTTAACACAGTAATAACACCCTTCATTCTTTAATGAACTTCAAGAATTTTTTTAATATATTCCCCTGAGAATTTTCTGATTGAGACAGGGAACAAAAAGCTACTGTCTGGAAGACAAGTGATATGAGGCAAGTGAAGAGATGAATATTTAAACTGAGGATTCAAAATCAACTTAAAAATATTTTGTTTCCCCACATTAAAAAAATCAGATACATGTTTATGTAGCTCATGGAGCAAACCAAAACAACAGTATAATTACAGTTCCCTGCATAGCTTGCAGAATGGTATGTGTAGTGCCAAACAGATTAAGACAAAAGCACAGACTGGAAAATGAGAGCAAGCTTTCTACATTTAATATAACAGAGTCTTATGTGCAAAGACCTATAGCTACTGTTTTGAAGCACTTGTAAAACAGACTGGCCAACTATCCCCTAAACCAGTACCTCTGCTCACTTGTCAGACATCCTTCCTAAAAATCAGTTCTCCCACCGTCTCATTATGTAACCAGTACAGTAGTTCAGGCCATACTACACTGCTAACACTTTTAAGTACAAACTATAATGATGCTGGCTAATGAGACATTCTTGCGTTAACTCATAATAAGCAGAAAGTACAGTCAGAGACAAACTGCTTCGGCGTCAATCTCTTGATTTATAACACAGAAATAGTACTTCTCATACTGAAAGTGTGTGAAGTTGTTGTTTTGTGGGAAGTACTCTAAAAAGCAGATTTCTAAGAAATAATTTAAAATGATTGTGTAAAATAAATAATATAGGACAAGTTATATGAATGGCAGATGTTTAAAAATGTTTCATTGTCTCACACTGAAAAGGTTTGTGCAGAAGTAGCCTATTACAATAAAATCATAATGCAGTTAATACAACTGCTTAAACAATGGCACTTAGTAACTTCTGAAAACTCAACTTTAATAGTATTTAGGAGGGTTTTCCTTGTATTTTATAAAAATACTTGGAGAAAAGGGAAGGACAAGATTTACAATATAAAAATCTTCATGCTTCCATTAAGTTATTAGTTATGATTTATGCAAGAATAAGGAAGCCTGTATGTACTCTCCCAGCCTCAAACCATTTAACAGTTGAGGGTCGTCTTCAGTCAGATTTTTTTTGTTTTATCCTACTAAACAAATTTGGACATCACTTTTTTTTCCTGTGTATTTATCAATATTCTTGCAATTTCTCCTCCATGAACTTCCATCCTCTCCTGAAACACTTATACACTTTCAGCATCCGCAACATCTTACAGCAAACTACTCTATAACTCAACTATGCGCCATGTGAAGGACTTCCACTTCTATCATGACCATTTACATACAAGGACATTTGAAACAGGGCTAGCATCCTGCAATACTTCTTTCCTGGCTATGTCCTCCCAACATCCAGCAATAAGCAGCCTAGAAACTTCCTAAGCAGAAAATTGCATCTAGCCATTCTTCAAGAACACTTAGTTCCATCAGTACTACTTTGGCTTCACTGCATTTTATTGTAATCAGTTATCGTACGTGCTCACATACCCACACCACATAAAAAATAAATTCCCTTGAAGCTGCTCATACTTTAATACTCCTGTACTAAATATGAACTGATCATCCCTGCTAAGCTTCCTTTTGTAACCTATAATTTTATATGCCTTTATCAGATCTGTTCATACTAGTTTCTTCTCCAAAATGAAGCACCTTTTTTACTCAGCAATAAGACAAGAACTCAGCAAACCTAACAGCCAGCCACCAACATGCTCAGGTATGAGGACAGGTTACAAAGTCTCAATTTGTTCAGCCTGCAGACGAGAAGACCAGCAGCTCAAAAGGAATCTAACTAGTGCCTCCACTTATGTAATAGTGATTATTACAGAACATAGAGCTATAGTCTTTTCAGTGAGGCACAGTGACAGGACAAAAGACAACTGAAGCTTCAATAAAGGATATTCCAAGTAGATATTATGAAACAATTTTTCACCATGAAGGCAGTCAAACACCATAATGTGTAGTCCAGAAAAGCTGTGGAACTTCCATCCTTAGATATATTGGAAACTTGACTGGACAAGGCCACGAACAACCTGATCTAACTCAGAAGTTCAGTGTATTTTTTAACTTGGCTCTGCTTTGAGTGAGGGGTGTCAGACCAGATAACCAGACTCTCTTCCAACTCGAGTTATCCTGACACGATAATTTATGGAAGAATACTGTTCTAAACCCCTGCTTCTTGAAAAACCATATTCTGAAGAGCGTGTTAAATATTAGCACTTCTTCAGAAAAAAAAATTTAGGTTGGCAATATTAGGCTTACCACCAATTTCTCATTTGTGAATCTTAGATGTAAAAACTAAGGTAAGGAAAAAACCCCACAGAACTAAACCATAAGATTAAAAAACCTTTTTTTTTTTCCCCCTTAGGAAATGGGAAGGAGCTGAAGGTATCCTTGAATTCTAAGTCAAATAGATCCTTACAAGTAGATCTCATGAAACCTGTTGTTGGTATTATAGATGGAAGTTTCATTGCTTAGAACTACTGTATCTCCCTCCTACTGATGCACTTTTTCCATCAATATTGTTTTATTCCTGCTGCCTGAGCCCAGAAGCACAGAGTTACCCTTTGCCTAAGGCACTCCAGATACATCCTCTTTTATCCATTATCTATTTTTCTTTCTCCAGGGAGAAGCTAGTGATTTCCAAAAGATGGACTTGTTCAACAGATGTTAGGTAACCAACAGAGCAACAGAACCATTAGACACAGCAAGTATCAGAATATCCTCCCACGTCCACAGAGCCTCTGTAGGTCAGCCTCCTGGAAATTGCCAACCCTATTTTTATCCAACCTATCGCTACCCAAAGGAGACGTCAAATGCCTTGTGCTACATGGCTTGCTGACACACGCCTGTGAAAATTGTTACAGAGACTGCTCAGTAGCTTCTTATGATTTCTGAGCAATTTCATTAGTTGTGAGTGCAAAAGAGAGAATACCTGAATTTCCACAGTTGTTCCCGTTACTGAGCAAACCACAGATCACAGAACAGTAAGTCAGTAGAAAAGGAAAGTGGATGTTGAAATGCATGTATTGAAACATTTAGAATTCTTACAGTCAAAAGAGTGCACTCTTGTTCTATTCAAGAGATCTGCTGATCCCATTAGAGAACGCATATGTTAAAGGACTAAAAATAAATTTATGACATAATGCTGCCACAGGAAGTATCCTATACTCTGAACTCAGGTTACATGACTACAGCTTTCAGTTTGCTTACTTTCAAGAGTATAGTTTGCAGATCTCTGAGCTAGGCTCACCCTTAAAGCAACACTATCCAAAAAAACAAACAAAAAGTTAAATCCCAATTTAAATGAAAATTCTAAAACATTTTGAGCAAAAGGAATTCAGCACAAGGAAACATCATCTCTTTTGGACACCAAAACTGTCTTGAATAGGCTTTAAGAATCAGAATTATCTATAAAGGATCTAATCAGATTTCCACAACACACTCAAAGAGATGATGGCCAATACAAAGATTTATGAACCAGGGACTAGTGGAAGTATCTGAGAAGAATACAAGACATTGTTTTTTCCCCACTCTTTCTTTTGTCTCATCCCTGAAGAACAGGTCTTTTATTCAATAACCTTATTACTGAAAGATACTGGTAGTTATAATGAGTCGGAAACCAAGAACTATGTATGACCTACTGGATCCCAATAAAGAGATCTTTGAACAGACACCCTGTTTCCATAATCAAACTGTTTGCTGTCACAAGCATGAAAGTGTAACCTCTATTTTCAGCAGACATTAAGTTATTATCAGACAGTCTGAATTAGTTTATACAGAATGAAAAGATTGAACTCAGATTTTACAAATACCTGTAAGCTTTCCTGTGCTTATGCATAGCATCTCTTCAGTATACATGCCTTGTGACAGTCCAAAATGCTACTTCAGGTTTTGTGCCTTTTTGATCTTGATGCAACAAGGTGGAAGGAAGCATAAACTTATCAATATGTTGTAAAATTAGCAAAATAAGCTCACATAGTAGGAGTCAGAAACAAAAACAAATATTACATAAAGTCAGAACATAGACTGATTTCTTCCAAGGCTTTATACACTATAGATGTTCTCTGACATGATGTGTGAAAGATGAAAGGCCAAATGCCAGAAGAGATTCACGTATATCCTTAATACAGTGGCCCTCACCAAGCTTGCCATTTACAAAACCAGGACTAGACCAGTTTCACCCTCTGCCTTCATAAGTAATGACAACACAAGATCAGAATTTCTATTGAGATCAAGTCCTTGTAAGCATAAGCAGCAGGAAAAAAGTCAGAAAAATGGGTATTTGTGCACTGACAAAACATACTAAATCACTGCAACTAGCTGATTACTTAACTACCACCTAATTTACACTCCCTATAATAAAACAAGCTTAGGCAGAGGGGTGGGGGGTGGGGGTTGCTTGTTGGTTCCCCCTTCAACAAATCAACAAAAAAGATAGTAATGGTGAATCTAAAGCAAGTATCACAGGAAACTGATCATGACATTTTCTTCAAACTATAAGGCACAAAATAGGAACCTGAAACAGTTAAAGAAAAAGATGTTCTTATAGGCAAATGACTTTTACTAGTAGAGAGACTGAAGATCTTCTATTTAGTTTAGAAAGTTAGAGGAAGATAAACAACTGCTTAAGTAAGTAAAAGCTAAAACAAAAGCTCAGAAGTAGAAAGTGCACTGTTAGGCAAAATATTGCTGGTAGAGATTATAAGTATTAAGCCTTCAGGAACCTTTAAAGGAAGGCTGAAGTCAATGAAGTCAATCATTAACAGGAAAACACATGCATTTGGATTTCATGGCAAACTGAGCTTGACCTTTGACACTTAATAAAGTCTGAAAATGCTGTGGTAAGAAGAATAAACAAGGAACAAATCGATAAGAAATGGCTGTAACCACTTGTTTTTCCTTTTAGAAGTAATACAAGAATGTTTTCTGCTGACTGTCTGAGACAGTTTTCAAAGCACAATGTAATCACATTTTTAACTAACAGCCTAAAAAAAAAATTTAATTCCAGAACTGATTTCCAGGCACATTTTTATCTTTCCTTCCCTCCCCCAGTTAGCACTGGTTTCTTTATTCATTTTTTTTAAACACCAAACAGTTGAACACCAAGGATCATGTTCTGTTTTGACTTAGGATCAGTAACGTTCTGCATAAGAAAGTATTAGCTATTAACTTCAAAGATGACAGCCTGATTTGCCAGAAAGGTTTAATCCTGACTGCTCTCACAACCAACGGTTACATATATATTCCGAACGTATGTACAACCAAGCATGTCATGCAATGGTCTCTTGTTTTAGAGCTATAGCATAGATTAGACCTCAAGACCCAAATTCCTGAGTTCTTAATGGAGGTACTGGTCTTCCTCCTTTCCCCCACCACCCTTGCAGCCCAATCAAGGTTGCCTTTTACATGGCACAAGTATACATTTCACTTCTACAGCATCAGAAACCCTTGTGAGACCATGATGAAGATAAAAACAGACAAGGTAAAGAAATCTGACTTCACAAGTAAGTTTGGTACACTGTTTGAAGTTCAGGAGCGTAGTTTGTCATCAAGCAGCTCACAAACTAACCTTAACTTTTCACATGCAAAGATCCTTCTGAATCTGTCAGAATTGGCTAACAGACCCCATCACATTTCAATAACTTCATGAACATCCTCAGGACAGATTATAACAGCATGTATTCTCTGATTACATCAACATATATTCCCCTTATGTTCTGTAGGTCCCTACAGAATAATCAAACTTAATTTAGGTCTTAAATCTATATCTTCAAGGCTCAAACTTACCTAAAGAGTCTCCTAGTGTTACAAACCATCATTCCCCACTGTCCACCCCAAAATAGTCATTAAGAGTATCACATTTAGGGCTTTATAGGCAAACAAGTCCCCATTTTCAGCAAGGGACAGACTATTTACCATAAAGAAAAAAGTACACTAACCAAACCCCAAATACTATTACACAAAGCAAATAAAACAGAAGAACAAGTGATTTTAGGACAAATCATTTAGATGCTGTAACAGGTAAATATTTTTCAAGGTAAGATCCGATTGTTGAACTAGCATCTGCTTCAGAGAAGAATGTGCATTTCTATAGAAACAAAAGTGTCTGTTTTGAAATAGAACATTTCAATCCAAAAACCAGACAAGTGTTCAGAGGCATGTGCCTGCATTTAGTATAACAAGTACAAACATTGAACTATACAACAAAATTCTGTCATTCCAATTGTAACATTATTTTGTGCTATAAGTTATGTGGAAAGCTACATTGACTTTAAAAGAAGCAATCTTAAGGTAAAGTGAGGTGACAAATAAGAAGGCCAGTATGCCTATCTTTCATAAAGAACGCTTACTTTTTTTTTTAATATTTACATATGAATTTATCAGTGTCATCACAAATACAAATGGAAATACAAGTCCAAAAATGGACTATTTTTAAGTAACACTAAGAATTAAATGTTGTTTTTGCAGGCTGAGGAAAAAAGGGGATTTACATGCATCATATTTTCTTTCACCCATATCTCCCACTCTCTTCCCTTCAAACACTGAAAACTTGGTAAAGTAACAGGGGTACTCGTAAGTTTTTGCAGAGCAAACATACTGATTAAAGTGTTGTCCGTTTCAGAGGATTAGGAGGAAGAGGGAATCATTTGCATAGAAAGTTTGATAAGAGCAAATACAAGAAAAAGCATATCACAGGGTAATTCTCTATGTTAGCACGTGCCCTTTATATCAGTTACACGCACACATGACTCAGCTTGTGCACTCTGTAACCCTTGTAACCAAGTGAACCAGCCACTGTAACTCTTGACCTTGTTGTTCTACCTCATCTCCATTCAAAATTTTCAAGTCTGCCAATATCACTCACTGAGACAAACTATTTCTCATTTAGTGCCCAACTACTCAGGCAGTTATCTATCTGCTTTCCAGCAATCCAAATGCCCAGATTGCCATAGATCTAGGAAACCCAAACAAATTGCTACTTTGCACATACAAAGTATTTTTATCTTAGATATACAGCTGAAACCCTCATGAATGTGACTTGCTTTATATATAATATTTCACATATGCAACTGAGATAAATCAGTCTGACAGAGAAAGGACATATGAACTACAGCTTGTTGAAGCACTTAGCAGATTTGGAGTTCACATCTGTTGCATCTAGTCTGATACCCAGTTTGCAAAAAATCAAAAGCAAGAGGTTACACACTTTTATTCATAATACCAACAGGATTTTTGACTAGAGTCTCTAGACACTGCAAATATTTGCCACTGGTAACAGTTATAGTTTAGATAATATTTACAGTTTAAGGACCAAAAAGTTTTAAACAAAGAGCTCCCTGTTAAGCTGTTGAACCACAGGCTCCCTCTCCCAACTAATAAAATGTTTTGGGTTTTTTTTTTTTTCTTAGGAAACACTACTGAGTCAAACACGAAAGCAAACTCTTCTATACTATTTTAAATGAGCATGGCATTTATTTTAAGTTCATAATCTACAACTGAGAATTTAAGTTTGTGGTGGGTTGACCCTGGCTGGATGGCAGGTGCCTACCAAGCCACCCTATCACTACCCCTCCTCAGCTAGACAGGAGGAGAGAAAAATTTAATGAAAGGCTCATGGGTCAAGATCAGGACAGGGAGAGATCACTCAGCAATTACCATCACAGACAAAACAGACTTGACTTGGGGAAATTAAATTAATTTATTGCCAATCAAATCACAGTAGGGTAATGAGAAATAAAATCAAGTCTTAAAACCACTTCCCCCCACCCCTCCCTTCTTCCTAGGCTCAACTTCACTCTCAATTTCTCTACCTCCTCCCACTCAAGCAATGCAGGGGGTTGGGAAATGGGGGTTGTAGTCAGTTCATCACAGGTTGTCTGCCACTCCTTCCTCCTCACACTCTTCCCCTGCTCCAGAGTGGGATGCCTCCTACAAGATACAGTTCTCTACAAACCTCACTAACTTCCCACAGGCTGCAGAGTTCTTCACGAACTGCTCCAGTGTGGGTCCCTTCCATGAGGTGCAGCCCTTCAGGAACAGACTGCCCCAGCGTGGGTCCTGTAAAGGGTCACAAGTCTTGCCAGCAAACCTGCTCCAGCAGGGGCCCCTCTCTCCACACAGTCACAGGTTTATCCGGCTTACTCAGTTTATCCAAAAATACAATTTAAAGTCAGTTTTTCATAGCGATTTTCACACAGCTTCCATATTTCACACTTAGCACCAGGTACTTCGGCAGCAGAACATAGCAGTTTCATTTTAAAATACACAGAAATGGGCAAGTAATTGCGCTACTTGAGCATTGTTTTATCGTTTCAAAACTATAGTATTTCTTTTGAGTTAAAATTCTATTTACTCAAGATAGGGCACAAATTTTATTCTGCAACATTTGTCACATATATGGTATGTTTTAGGATTACAAGTGGTCTCCTTTATCATACTGCATTACTCTGCAAAAATTATTTTGTTATGCTTAAGACATGATCAGTTCTCAAAATACTGAGTATACTTCTAAAGAAAAAGGTATTTCTTTAAGGTTTTGGGGGGGGTTGTTTGGTTGGGGGGTTTTTGGTGTTTTTGTGGTGGGGGTTTTTTTTTTGGTTTTGTTTGGGTTTTTTGTTGTTTTGTTTTTGTTTTCTTTTTTGTTTAAGTTTTACATAGGTAAAATCTAGCCAAAAAATAAGGGAGTAGTAAAGCATGTATATCATATATAGAAAATAAAAAGCATATATAAACAATGATATCTGGAATAAATTTGTTCTTTAACTCAAGAAACATATCTTTCTATTCCAATAATATTCCTACTACATCACTTATTCTTTTACTTTGGATCCACCTATTAGTGATCCTTTCCCAAAGGTATGATACCTGCTCCTGAAAAAACCCAAAGTTCAGTTAGCAGATGCAACTTTCTGAAGATCCTTTAAAAGAAAGAATTGTTTTGCTAGATAAAGATCCCACTATCTTAAAAACAAAACCAATGGTTTTACTGAATATTTTGCTGTATTCTGAAAAATATTGGAAGTCCAAAGCTCTTATTTATAAAATAAGTAGGTACAACAGCACAAAACTCAGAGCCAATCATACTGCTGATTCATTTCCTCCCCCGTTTTTCACCAATGCCTTTAGCTCTTCAAGCTTCTGGGTGGCTGTATTAAAAAGACTCTTTGTACTCACCATGAGCAAACAAACAGGCACACGTTGTCTAGTATAAATTTTTTTCTCTGAAGTCCTGGATTAAAACATTGTTTATTACTTCCTTAGGTATGAAAGTCTTTCTTTTAAGAGAAACTGTAAAATTCAGTCAAGGAAACTGATAGAATCGGTCATCTCCTTCAAATATCTGATGAGGGTTGGAAGACCTTAGGAACTTTTAGTGCCTTCCTCCTTAATTGTTCATTAGAGAATCTTTATCTCTACTTTTGTTGAAAAGAAGACTAAATCCACTACTCTGCCTAGCAATTGTAATAGTCTTGCTTAAGCTGTGCAAATCTGAAATGCTCTTTCCTGCGGTGACTCAGCCATTTTTGTTGTGTCAATGGTATATAATCAGTACAGAAATTGGTTTTTTTTTCCAGTTATATCGCATAATAGCACGTTATAAAATAGTAAAACAGTTGTTATCAAAAAAAAGCACTCAAGTCTTCCTGCTGAAGGATCAATTTCCATCTATTAACACTGCACTTTTATTTCTTAGAAGACTGAGCATCTTAAATGTGTTTTTATTTTATCAGCTTGCAATTTAAGCACCTAGTAGCTTGGCTAATAGAGTTGCTACAACCATGCTTACTTTAATGCAGTAACTCCAGAACAGTAACTCCACTAGATCAATTAAGTTACACCAGTTACACCAACAATTTGCCATCTTCACAGTCAGATTTTAACTCCAAATGAATCAGTGAACTGTTATTCCCTGTTTCTAATTTCACGGGGAGGGAAGAGAACTGAAAATAATATTAAACCTCACAAAAATGCTATTACATAAACAGTAACTGTCACTAGATAATGTGTAAATAATATTAACATTATTAATAATAATAATGTGCATATAATACATACCCACACTTCACAGAAAGCAGTCATTTTACATATACAGGGATTTTTGGTCTTCTAGAACATAAAAAAAGAAAGCTTCTAGCTCTTATAATGATCTAAAAAGCTTAAGACACAGGGCTATTTCCACTGACAAACAAATTACAGCTTCTGAGAGAATAAAGTGCAGAAAAAGCAACAGACCAAGGAAAATTGCTGTTACATGTATTACATACAAGATCCTGAACAAAGTCTTTGAGTACAACTCATGGAGTCATGGAGTACAACTCTGCTGAGTTTGGTCAAAGGCCTGCTGCAGGCATCACTGCTGACCTTAACAGGTATCAGACTGTCTTTCATCAAGCTCCATTTGCACAGTATTGGGTTATGCAATAGAAGATCACCTGCACACCCACAAAGGGGCACAGAGAGGCAATACCAGGAGGGGGGAGCTCCAATAACATCCTGCCCTGGCTCCTCCCAGGCCCACAGCAGGAGCCTTCAGCCCTGATGGCACCAGACCACTCTGTACACCTGGAGGAGCACAGGGGCTAAGGCAGGTGGGAACCCAAGCTGCAGGCTCAGAGGAGGGGACACCCTGTCCAGTCCCTTCCAGGGCTGCCCCAGGAGAGCCTCAGCCCCTGTGTCCAGGCGTGACACCCATCAGGATGAGTCAATGCCAGGGCACTTTTGGGACAGAGGGGGATTACTTCCTTGGGGCATGGGACACGTTGGGGGATGCAATGGAAAAGCATTTCAGGATCACACAGGATTTACTATGGGATGTTCATGGAAGGAACCAAGAAGGGATTTAAGTGATCTGGAGAGGAGCAATTGTATGGAAAAAAAGAAGAGGGATAAGAGGATAAAAAGCAGTGGTCACATGTTAACAGTTTGCTGGTCAGTACACTTTGCTGGCCATGCCCTGCAGCTGGTCAGTGCAGCCTGTCCCGTCTTCTTGCAAAATTCTTTCTAACTTTTTATTGGGCATGGGACTCCATCTGTGTGCATATCTGAGTGCCTGAGCCCTGTACCTGGAGGGATCCATATTGCAAACATGTACACATATATTACAGATAGATATAGATACATACACACATGCGTATTCTCACTAGCAGATCTCCATTCTGTTCAGCTAGAGGTGAGCAGGATGAGGCCACTCATACTGCATTTAGGTAAGTGTTCTTTGAGTGTCTGTCAGTTCATCTGTGTGGCCAGCCATGTATACATGTGTATATGTGCCATACTTGAGCACGCTGTGTGAGTGCGCCTACCAGAAATACATTTTCAGCCTCACTACTGGCTAGACCGGGGACAAAGCTGCAGCAGCCTCACTTCTCTCGGGCTGTTGGATCTGGCATGATATTTTCCAAAACACTTAAAAAGAAAAAAGCTATAGTCCTATTTAAGATACACTAGTCGTCCTCTTCTGGTCTAAGCTTGGATTTTTCAAGAAATTGCACTGGTCATACTAGAACAATTAGTTCTTTCTTCCACCAGGTCTGGTGCAACAGCCAATGAAAAACACAGTGAAGCATAGTAAAGCTGTGTAGACAAGACAGTTTCAACTTTGAAAGTTCAGTTTTAATTCCATCATCTTAAAGACGTTTTCACGTATAGTGCTCCTTCCGAAACAAGCTTATCCTCCTGAAGAACTACTGTAGCACTTGTTGCCAGCTACTACAGAGATAACTGACACACTAAATTGTATCGGTGGGGAAGATGGCATCCCAGTTGCACTAAAATAATGCCCTTTCCCCCAGAGGTCTCCCTGTCAGTTAAATTCACAAGTAGCTTTTATCTTGATAAAAGGCATACTTACTGGTATTACTCTATCATAAAGAAAACCTCTGGGAGGTTCTGCACTTCCTCCCAAGGACTCTCACAGTGTAAGAGGAGTTGCTAGGGCAGAATACTCTCCTTGCACGAACTGGAATACAAGCTAGGGAACTCAGCAGCTGTTCTAAACTACACCAGCCAACGTATCCAAAGGATAGCAAAGGCCAAATATCTTAATGGAAAAAATAACAGACTTCCATGCACTGATCCCTAATCAGAAATGGAAATCTGGTGCACATAACTTCATCTTGACGGCATATCATGGTGTGAACCAGCATTAGGTTAAAGTTACTGAACAATTCTCTCTCTCAAAAAAAAAATACCAGCAGGTACAATCAAAAAGCAAATTAAAAAACATGAACTAATAGTATGCCTGCCCATGAGTACAGTTTGGAAGAACTTTCAAGTAAGACTNGATTAATATGTATGTTTTTTCTGTATATAAGCTGATGTGCTTTGCTAACCTGTTGGAGCACTTGTGGCGGAGCAATCCCCAGTGCTGCCCAGCGCTGTATTAAAGAATGCCTGCTTAATAACAAACTAGATCGAGCCTCCTCCTGTGAGGAGCGTCAAAAGGTACGGGCTCGGTACCGACTTTGTTTCAACTGCAAATAAAAATTTCAATCCAATAGACTATACAAGTAATTAACTATTGGGAGTGTGGACAGCAAAAGAATCCATTTTTCAATTATTCTGAAATTATTAAAAACTAAAGCATACTGCAATTGTTACTTTAGTTGAAGTGCTTCTAAGAAAAACTGTTAACAGTCAGCATCTCCTAGCCAGCCCAATTCACCCTGCAGATTGGAGTGCAGAAAGCTGTTGCTTGTGCTTTATTTAGTGAAAAGCACTAGGTGCCAAAGCACAAGGAAATCAGCAGCAATGTGAGGAGCCCTTGGCAGTTCAAACCTGGTAACAGCTACCCCACCAGTCCTCTGGGACTTCACGTCCAGAAGAAGGTGTGTGCTCTTCAGAGTTTGAGGCAAACAACAGAAGGCTTACTGTGCAAGAAATGCATACTCAGCCCATGAGAGGAAACAGATCAGGAGTCTAAGGCATAAAGAAATTGCAAAGTATTGAGCAGATTGATACGATTTGGGGATGGGGAAATCTGCGTATATGAACAAGACAGGAGCTCTTGCAATACCAAGAACAAGAAAAGGATTATGCTGATAAGCTCTGACAACTAAGGCTGGTGTGACAGCAGTCCTGCATTTCCTCTGGTACCAGCAAGGTAGAAAAGCAGTAGAACACTGGAGAGATTTCATGGATGACAGGATAGGAACAAAAAGATTCTAGCAAACGAACTGGAGCCCCATACAAGAATGGGTAGCAGAAGTTATGTTAATAAACAAAGAATGAGTAATTTAAGCAATTCAGACAACAGGTCTGACAAAGTTTTTTGGTAGTTTAAGAGGTAGTAACAGATTAGGAGCTGCAAGCATGAAATAAAGACAGGTGTTCTCTTTTTGTACAAGTGTAGAGACACTTTGTAATAGAAACATTAAGACTGTTATGATTGGACAATGAATGGGGAATGCCTGGGTGTGGAAACACCAGAAAGAATGGCAGAAGGGCCTTAAGAGCAGCATGTGTTGATGGCACCTAGATAAGCGGACCAAAGATCACACTAAAACTACATAACAGGTTCTTAAAATACCTAAGGCAGTAAAACAACGACTACATTTACACTAAAATAAGGGACAAACTATAGATTTAAGTCGTTAAGAGATAATGGTGGGAAGATAAATAACAGGACTGAAGTAGTAAGACAGCCAAGACAGGGAGGCAAAAGACTGAGTAAATCCTAATGACTCAGAGGTAGAATAGGATGAAGAGATGCTCATCACTGTCAGCTCCTACAGGGTACAAAAGTCACATCCAAATTCAGCACTGAAGACATGAGGATTTGATAGCAGAAATCTGTCATCCCTCACTTCATTGGGAGGATTTCTAGCAAGGCCACTTTGACACACTCATGTGGTCTAGCTGTTCAACAGACTACTTGGATACATGTGCCTCAATGCTCATAAGTACGACTGTGTGCGTTGGGGGGTGTTTGGTTGTTTTTTGGTGTGGATTTTTGGGTTGGTTTGTTTTAATTAAAAATCACTTCCCCATCCTCTAAGGGCTCACAATGAACTTTGCTACAATATTATTCATCACACAAATGGAGGGGGACAAATGGGACAGGTAAGAGGAAAAAAATGAAAACTATAGCAACCAAGGGAACAGACCACAACATCCATTCACGTATGATCCAGGCATTAAGGAATCACACAGACCAGCCTTAGCGCAGACCATTTTATGTCTGACTCAACATTTCCCACGATTTTACTGGGGCAAAGAATCAGTTGCAGGAGAAATTCCTGCTTTCCTAAATAGTATGTAATACTAGTTTATTGTGGAAAAAATGATACAGCAATTTAAATGCCAAACCACTCTAAAATCAACATTCTTTTATAGCTCAAATTTAATTAATTCTCTCCCTGACTATTCCTGGCTTATGAACCTCACAATTAAAGACCAATTTAGACAATTCCATACACCAATACAATCATGTTGCATTTTAATACATTCTTAGACAGTAACATGTGGTGCCTTCCATTTAAGCTAGACAATGCAACATCACATTACTTGCATCCTTCAGTCATTTCTTAGGATTACCTACTCAACCCAATGAACTTGGCAAAAAGTAAGACTTGTTAGAAAACAAGTGAAAACAAAAACAAAGTAAAGCTTGTTAAAAAACAAAGGGAAACTAATTAGGACAGGAATTTGATCTAATAAATTATTCTGCATGAATAATGATCAGCTTGTCAAAATTCATAGTGTTTGTTCATGAAGCTCACAGCTGGAAACAGCAGGGATATTTCAGGTCAAGAATGAGGTTCTTTGGCAAAAACTACACACAGAAGTTTGTATAGCTCCTGCCAACACCATGCTTAGCTTGAGGCAATGCTTTTACTTTCAGGAGCTCTGAAGTGACTCCATTTTAAAAAAACTCTGTATTAACATATCCACTAACGAAAACAAAGGATTCTGGTAGTTCTACAACTAGTTTACTCTTAACCAGACTTCATATGAGAAATTATAGAAACCTGAAAAGACTCAAACCAGCAATGTTTGTGAGCATTTATATTCCTTTGATAAATGCAGCTAGGGACAGCCCCTTAGAAGACAGAGGTCAAATTCACTAAAGCTTCTCATACTCAAGATGGCTACTGTCAAACAGGGTCATTCCTGCTCTTAAAAAGCCTGCAAGGAAGACATGAGAGTATCTTTCTCCTTTACCCCTCACTCCCAGTCGAAGAATACACATAATCCTGCCAAGGCAAACAAATGATGCTATACACTTCAATATTGGTGACCACAAATAAAAGTTCTCCTGACAATCAGAACTAAATATCCTTCTAGGTGCAGGCTGGTAAGAGCTTCATGAAAAACACTCACTTTTTTGTAACTTTAATATAGCCAGATACAATAAAGGTACTATAAAAAAGAAGATGGAAGTAGGAAAAACCTTTTTATTCTTGTTTGAGAAAAAACCCACAGCATTTCTGCACAGCAGAGATAGAACTAGAAATTGTTTTAAAAACTAATCCTCTAGATGAACAAAGGCACTTCAGTAAATTTGAGAAATGCTATTCTTAAGTATATTTTTTGCATTTTAAGCAACTAGAATAAAACTTAAAAGTGAAAGTTATCTTATTCTTTCACAGGGTTTTTTTTGTTTGTTTTGGTTTGGTTTTTTTTAGGATTCTTTTCCCCTGCATCTAAACTTTATTCTAGAAAGCACTAAAACAAAACAGAAGTATTTCTTCACCATAATGAAGCGGTCACCTCCTCTGATGCAAGGCCTCTTCAAAGTAGCTGAATATCATGAGCTTTTATATACCTAAAAGCAGCTTTAAATACTTATAATTCATCAAGCAATCATGAGTCATGTGATTAAACACCTTTTGAATAAAAATATTTTTTTAAAAAAATCCCAGTGTTTAGATATAATCTTATTGAGAATTATCTGGATAATGCTAAAGTAAACATGGCATTCAAAATAAGTCTAATGTTAATTGCTTAGAACTTCTTATAGCCTTCAACAAAAGGTTAATCCATAACAAAAGATTCTTAGAAAAACAAAGTTTCCATTGGACAAGAGGGAAAAAGCCCTCAGAGGGTATGAATAAACTGGCTAAAAGAAACAAGAAGAGGTCAGAGTAGCATACAAAGAGCAGTTACTAGCAACATCCAGAAAGAATCCATGTTGAGTGCCTTTGTTGTTTGGTAATATTAACAAATCACCTGGCAAAGGGAGAAGGGATGAAGTGACAAAACTGCTGCTCTTAGAACAGAACCCAGGTGACTGCAGCTGAAGGGGGTTTTTGTCAGGGTTTGGGGTTTTTTTTTGAGAGTGGGCTTGGTTTGTTTGGTTTTTTTTGTTGTTTGTTTTGGTTTTGGTTTTTTTTGTTGGGGTTTTTGGTGTTGTGTTTTTTTTTTTTTTTTTTTTTTTTTTTTTTTTTTTTTTTTTTTTTTTTTTACACACACACACACACACCCCCCCGTGTTTTGTTTATTTTTAGAGAGAGAATATATATGGATGATATAAGAGGGAGAGGGTTGGGGTTTTTTATTTCTCGTAAAACAAAACCAGGATGGTACTCCCAAAGTTATCAGAAGAACATTTAGAACACAAGGAAGCGTGAATTGTGTTAAGAAAATAAATTCAACTTTGCATCCTCTACAACTGAGCATTCTGAAGTCCACAGGTATTAAGTGACTTTGAAAAAAGCAATTGATACAGGGTGGGCTTCTCTGTCTCTCCAAGTCCAAAAAACACTGACTGGCCAAAGGGAATAAGGTAAATAGCAGGAAGGACTACTTTTAAAGCATCAGTTATAGTATTGGATACAGAACACTGGCTTAGATCAATTTGAAATGTGACCAATTATTTTTATGTAATTTTATTTGCTTGTGCATGATACACAGTCATGCAATACATAGTGTTATAGTCTCTTTCACTAAGCATTAAAGTTATACACCTGATTTTACAAGAGACAATATGGATGAAGAGAAAAACTTCAAATGCAGCAAGTCTGGACAATACCACATTGGAAAGTGTCCAATATGCCGAAGGACAGGGCTGCTATGTGCAGGTACCTCAACATGCTGAAAAGTGGTCCAACACAAATGAAAAGGAATTCAACAAAGGCAGATGTAAAGTCCTGCACCTGGGATGAAAAACAACAGTAGCCACTCCAGGCTGCAGGTCAATTGCTTAGAAAAGAGATTTGCAGAAAGGGACATGGGGGACCTCACAGACACAAGTTGAATCTGAGTCAGTGTGCCCTTCAGCAACAAAAACTGACTGTGTTCCAGGTTTCTTTAGTAGGATCGTTGCCAGCAGGCTGAAGGACATGGGCATTCCACTTTCGTAAGACTGTATCTGGAGTTGCACTGTTTTCTGCTCCCCAGAACAGCAGACAGACATTGACATATTGGAGTGAGTGCAGGAGAAGGCCACCGAGATGACTGAGCGCCGGGGGACCTAATATAGGAGGAGAGACTGGGACAACTGGGTTTGTTCAGTCTTAAGAAAAGGCTTGGGAGGCAGGAGCAGTGCAGATCCTTACTGCTGTCTACAACTACCTAAAAGACAGAGAAAACAGAATCACACTGCTCAAAGGTGCACAGCTGTAGCACAAGAGGCAGAAGACAAGATGGAGCATGGGATTTTTCACCACAAGGGTGGTCAAACATTGGAATATGTCCCCCAGAGCAACAGCAGACTCTATCCAAACTTGGATGGACCTGAGTAACTTGATCTGACTGAACTTGTTCTGACCAGGCGGTTAACAAGAGGGTCTCCAGAGATCCTATCCAGCCTTAATTGTTCTATGATTCTATGAATACAGATACCACAGCTAGAAGACTTTTGCAAGCAGGGCTATTTCCTCTAAAATCTACTGCCAGGACACTTGAAAGGAAAGGTCATATCTTTCTTGCAATTAATAGGAGGGTCCATGCAAGCACAGCATTATAAACTGAGGTTTTGGAATGTTTTTGTGCAGTGAGATTCTCTTCTCCATAGCTACCAAATACAAATAAGAAGTTACAACTGAAATATCAAAAAAATATGGTTATTGTTAAGTGAAACATTCATTAATTTACCCTAGAGGTTTGTTCCCAAGTGACTCAAGCTGATAACTGTAAATAAAACATCAATTTTAATTATCAGATTTCTGCCAGAAAATTACAGAGTTTACGTACTTCTGTCAGCAGCTCCTGATTCCCTTTGGAAGAGTTATGTCACTGAAGATGCTACTTCAAAAAGACAAAAAGCTGAACTCAATTATTCTAAAAGCTTTATGATCAGGTTTAACACAAAGATTGTTTTCTCAACCATAGTCATGCCACTGAGCACAATGACACAGTTTAACTACTCATTAGTCACAACAATTCAAATCCCATTAGAAAAAGACATAAATCACAAGGTCAGGCATGTATGAAACCATTTCTGTACAAAATAAAAGCCACCACTGCTTCTTATGATGCCATGTTCTCAGTTTGCATTCAAAAGTTCAAGTCTGGATGAGAACAAATTTTGTCTTAAGCATTTTAAGAACTAGAGACTTGGAAGTCTGAGAGCACGTGAATGGAAGTTCTAAGGAGTAAGACTTCTGTCTTGCATAGTAATCCAAAACAGTCACAGAATTAGTATTGATTTATTAATAACATAAAACCTAAGAACTTATTATACAAAGCTGTTAAAGTTTAATAGAATTCTTACCCCTAAAGTTCTACAGAAAAAATCTAGGACCTGTTAATAGTCAAGACAAAACATCCATCAGATACACCACTGGAAAGATAAGAAAGTAACAGTAAAGATGAACCAAAATAAACAGTCAAAATAGTATGTGGACCCAATAAAACTTTACCTTACTAGCTAGAAAAAGAACTTGGAAAGTGAAGTCAAGCACCAGCAAGAATAGCAGTCACTTATCCTGCATGTCATGTTTGCAGTCTCATTTGGAAACCTTTGTGCAATCTGACAATTTAAGTAGCTGGTTCATATCAAAATTTTCAATTTCAGGACCTACATCTACATTTATGCTACGGTGCTGAACTAATGCTCGTCTACCACATAAGCATTTTATTAAACTAAAACATGCCTGATGCTTAAATTCTATATATATGTATAGATTCTTCTGCATA
This sequence comes from Burhinus bistriatus, assembly GCA_013397275.1. Lineage (NCBI taxonomy): Eukaryota > Metazoa > Chordata > Aves > Charadriiformes > Burhinidae > Burhinus > Burhinus bistriatus. Next base: position 163,019 of record VYXH01004970.1, on the reverse strand, counting down.
CACTAACTTCTTTGTAAAATTCAAAGTTGAGCCATCTGGGTTTAGAGTCAACTTTCAAGTGTTGAAGAAAGATATACAGCAATTCTAGTTAACTTCTAATTAGCAATAAAAGACATTAAGAAATACCAAATCGAGTAGGTTTCTATTAGCAGTAGTCCACGAAAACAAAACACTAAAATACTTACAAACTCAAGGACAACATGTAACATGCTCCATTTGCTCTGCTTCTGATAAGCTATGCAGAGTGCAACACCCTCAACTAGTGAAAAATGCCAAGAATAAGCCATTTTCTAGTTTGCATGACAATTGCATATGCATGGTACAGGAGATGCATAAATTTGAAGTCACATACCTCTGCATTCAAATAAGTTTTGAATAAATTTCGATTTTATTACTCTAATCAATATTAATATCAAAATTCAGATCTCTAATGACAAATACATATAATACTGACCTCTTTCCCTTAATAAGCATATTTCCACTGTATACAGGTTTTACAAACAAAGCACTGGAGCTGTGTCACGCCAGAAACAAATCTGAAAATAGCAGGCTGTGTTTGATTCTGCTTTTATACTTTCCTAAAAATTTGTATGTGCATGCATTCAGAAACAGAAGTTCCTGTGTGAAAAACAAAATGCTGATTTCTGTTTGTGTGTTAAGAATACAACATTATGTATTTGCAGCAAGTATCTGTGACACTACATACCTTTACCTCTACTGTTACCAGCGTGCAGATGTCTGAAGGCTGACTGTCGAGGAGTGCTCCGAAGCCTCCCAGCCCGCTCTCCTCCTGCTCACTGCAAGCATTCCCAATAGCCTCTGGGAGTTACGCAGAGCTTTTAGCACCTTTTCCTCCCGGGGTGGGGGGGAGTACAAGTGCTTGCTATAACCCAGCTCCGGAGAGGAAAATATGCATGCACACACCCTCTCTTTCTTAGTGTGCTAAGAACAGTTGTAAAACCGATCCACTCAACTGAGGGTCTGACCACTGCTAGGTCTAAGGAAAAGTGATTTCAAAAGCATAGCTAGACCTACCTCCAACACTAATGGTCTATCTGTAACTAGAATGTATTTGAGATTGTGGAGGATGTCACCTTAGTTCTTAAAGGTATAGAAGCATTTGACCTCTTGATGCACAAACAGAATTTAACCAGATGAAGTCTGAAGATTCAGTGGTTTTTCCCCCATTATTTAAAATGGCATTCCAAAACCAAATTTGCAGCAGTATTAACATGAAATTCTGTGACAGCTCTAAATACAAGTCAAGCATAACTTAGTGAAATCACTTTGTCCTTAAAGAATATTAGAGTCCTTACATGGCAAGTCGGCTATATGCTGATATTTTGACAGTAATTAAAATAAATGGAAGGAGATTAAATAAAGCCTACTTCTTTAAACTGAGGAGGTTTCAAGCAGAGATTCCACAATGAAAAGACTGTCTAAAGGACAGAAGTCCAATTCTCATTGAAAGGCAGAAATATACTGCATGGAACAATTACTTCCAATCAGAGTATTTAATCTGAGTTAACCAAGGTATTGTTATCCCCTTGCCAGAATCTCTGTGGAATTTTGATCAAAGATGTAATGTAATAGACATCATAATATACAGTAAGAGAATCAGAAGGAATATATCCTGTAATTTGTAAAGACCAGGTGCAGAATAGGAATTTGACGGAGGTAAATACAGATTTTTATAGCCTCAAAAAAAACACATGAACTGCCCATAGAAGCGATCTACAGAGATAGAAAGTACTATGAAGTTAGAAAGATCCAGGAACCACTTAAACTACTCCTTAGTTGTCCTGCAAATACAAGATGTTGAAGAGAAGTTAACAGGTACTGTATTCTGATAGAGTCAATTCTTAGGTGGATTTGAGACTTGCTTATCTAATTATTTTGGGGTCCTAAATGTTTCCAGATGTGTGTGGGAAGTCTGCTCCTACCCAAAGTAAGACTCCACTGAGGCCGAAGCCGTAAGGGCAGCCTAAGGCTACTGAGTAGGAGCTATGAGTAATGATTCCTTAACACCCTCTTTCAGGCTGCTCTCCAAAGGCAAAGGAGTGATGATCACCAGCGACAAGGAGCATGACTTTCAAATACAAATATCCTAAAGACATAAATCACAAGTCCACCCAATTATCAAGAACAAAAAGGATTTTGAAAGCTAACCTGCCTAAGTCATGTCACATAAAGAAGAATTGGGAAAGTTACATGCCTGATGTAATGTCACAGGGTAGACCATCTAAAGCTAAAAAGCATATGCCTTTCCTCTATGTCCAGATTAGAAGACCAACCCAAAATGAGTGAGAGTTACTTCAAACCCAAAATGGTTTGGTCATTCAAAACAGCAATACCTACTCTTATCTTACTCCACATACATTCTAACGCTGTACTGCCAGAAACATTGACACAAATTTCAGTCTTCAGCTTAAACTTTGATTGATAAGTTATACTAAAACTCATTAAGGGGAAAGATAATATCTACCTCCACGTACTACACATACTGCAAGGTTCAACTGTAATAGTTATGAATAAAAAACTGGAAGTTCAGCTCCTGTTCATTTATGGTTAACCTTTTTAAATAGTTCACTAGTTCTGACAGTTCTATAAACTTAGAGAACTAATTTCTTTAAGAGCTAAGATCTGCTCAGTGAGCAATTATCCAAAGATTAGTGTCTGGTAATTCATTTATTCCCTTCAGTGAGCAGAAATAATGGGGATTGGGTTTCTGTGACTTTAAGCAGCTCATGCTCAGTTACTACCAGATGCTCAAAGTCATCACAATGCATCAGAGCAGCAAAATACATTAATTGGATTAAGTATTACTTTTACCTTTCCTTCTTTCCGATTGAAAACAGAGAGCATTTTACTTCATTTAATATGAGGAACGTAAAAGTAAATGTAATAAGTAAAATAGTAAAACTAGTAAAATAACAGAAGAGTAATTCCATTTTCCCACATTTCTTCTCTTGTTCAGGAGCTCGGAAAAGCAAACGGTTACAAACAACTTAACTAAAGAAACTGTAGAAACTAGTGCTTCATACTCGCAATTTGCATCAGTAAAGTATTGAGAGCCGACACATACAGGAAGTCGGAGACCTTACATCTTGCTGCTGAGGATCAACAACAACAAAACAGAATCTTGAGATGAATTGTCTAGATAACATTCTTACTTAAGGGGGTGAGGGAACAGTTTCAGAAAGAAAAAAACTAAAATACTCTTCAAGTCATTTTCTAATAGGGCAGCACTAACCTTTCCAAATGCTGCCCATATATAGACAATAAGTGTTAACAAAAGAAGCGGCCCTTGATTTACATGCAGAACCTTGGGAGTGCCACTGGTTGCCTACACCTGTTCAAGCCAAAACCAGCAGCCTGCTATTCCAACAATCTATTTTCATAGCAACTGGTCTATTTTCAGAGAAACTGAAAGCATTACAGAACAAAAAAGTAGAATGCCGAAGTTAAATAAATGATAAAAACAAAATAGAAACATTTTAATATATAATATTGTCATGACAAATATATATTCAGCATATGTAAAAGTGAGTACCAATGTGAACATAATCAGGACTTTTTACATCAAGAGATTGGCATACATAATGTCTAGGCTTTCAGATTCAGTTTTTCAATTGTTGTTCTATCTGAGCTGTAATATCAACATAACCCAAAAGTATCTACAAATTCTATGTTACAGCTAAATACTTATACAAATTATATTTGCTACAATGTTTTCTTAAGTGTTTTCCTTAGAATAAGAAAACATTACCAGATGTTTCTACTTGTATTTGCTTATATCCAGCTAAATCCTAATGAGTTAATTAGACAGTTTCCTTCTAAAAAACTCCAAACTTCTTTTACAAGTATTTGGTCATCTTCATGAGATATAACTAACACATGATCAAAAGTCCCAAATAGCATATTAGCCCAGCCAACACTTTAAAATTAAAATAGTTGACTGGCAGGTACCAACTGACATCTCCCAGATACTTTCGCAAAGCATTATGCCCTGCCATGACAACTTTCAGAGGAGGAATGCACTGCTTCAGAGAGAAAGCAATTTTCAGTTTCCAGGTCCTACCAAATGTGGGGCTCAGCACGAAATCTGTCTCCCAGAGACAGGACATAACTGACTGGCACTGTCTGGCCTCTGTATATGCCAGGGGCTCTGTAATCCTGCCAAGATCAAAACTGGAAACAGAAAGATTGGGGGGGCGGAAATCACACTGAGCAGCTGTATCTTGCCTCTGAGAACACGCTTTAAAAGTAAACTAATGTTGGCTGGTAAACTACTTAATCTTTCTTGATGTAGTCACATTGCTTTTTTTCTTCTGTGTAGCTTAACTTTGCACATCAACAAACCACTGGCCACAATCATGCCTGGAGAAGCTGCCTGTAGCTGCATCATATTTGGAAATGGCTGAAAATAATGCAGCACCTACAATTATAGTCTAACTGTTGGAAGCTATATAAAAGAATTTAAGCATTCCACAACTATAAGATGAATTTACCTTTACTTCTGAGGAACAGAATCATACAAAACTGTTGGCCACAGAAACTCAGCATCAGCCTGTTTTCCATATGCACATGAACTAAATTCTAAGAGCAATTAGAGGTTGAAGCTCATACAACATCACATGGAAGACAGTTCAGCAAATACAGCTAAATTAGTAACTATATAAAGCATCAGAGCATCAAACAGTTCTATAGGGCATTGTTTTCTGTACTGATCTTATCAGGCTCTGATAAACCTTCAAAAGGGAAGATAATTTTGACAATAAAACCGCTAAAGATCCAACTAACTGGATTTGTAAATGTGATTTCTAACTAGCAGGCACTGGTGTGCATGTTGGAGTGTGGCTACTGTTAGTCAGAGCGAGGACGGTACAGATGTAGCATGTACTCACAAGTGTATCAAGTGTATGACAGTATTTTTTGTTGTGCCCACCAAAAAAATGAAATGCTTAGAGTCAATACAGGACACCTGGAGTTGGATTCAAATTCCACATTAAAGCACCCAAATGTACATATCTCGGAGAGCAGTCAAAGCTCCCACTAGAGCCAGTGGAGACCTAGTCAGCACAGCAAGGTTAAACTGCAGTTTCAGCCCACCCTAAAGTTGAAGCCTGCATCTGGCCAGCTGAGTAACTCTCCAGATTCCACTGAATGTATGGACTAGATCTCCATCTACTCTAATCTGCAAGTTGAATCCCATACCTTGCCAGTTCTCTCCTGATACAACATCACTCTGGTATATTTTGCATCACTGGCTGAAAACACCCATGTTACCCAACATTCCAATACAGCAAAACAAACAAGCAGGTCAAGGCAAAAGAAAAAACACCAATAAAAGCAAAATGCACATTACTGGTCCAGTGTGATGCCAAGCATCGTTGAATTATTGGCACCAGTGCTATTTAGGAAGGCTGCATTGCACCTCAGTACATATCATGCCTTCCAGAACACAATGAACCCCTCCAACCATCATATTTGCTTCAATAGTCCCATAGTGACCCAGATAAAAACAGGAAAAAGAAAGGCAAGGAGGGGAACTACTATATATAGTTTGCCTATGATTTTAGCACATGCCAGAAATAACTACTGAGGGCAAAATGCAACTATAATACTTCCAAACTGATACTCCTTAAATTGGAGACAAGCATATGAACAGACTAGCTGTAAAATCCTATGGTAGTTCTCCTTCACAAAACATTTGTGATATCCTTGTCTCACTAGGCTGAAATTCATTAGAGAATTCCAAAGGACCTGTTCCTATCTAAGCTAAACCAATTGCATGTAGAAAAAGGCTTTACAATTATGAAATGACATCATTAAAAAATGGAGATAGTAGCTAAAGACAAAAAATAACAGCTAAAACAAATGACAATGCCAATAGCCAAGCATAGCTGTAATCAGAAGCAGTACAAGTCAATTTGGAAGATAAGAGTTTATATAATCAAGCAAATAAATCTGTGTGGATGCAGCATTCTCACTAGAGGGTAGCCTAACAAGACATGTCCTACTTGCAGATTGATTTTACCTCTGATCTCTTCTTCCTCAGCCTTAACAACTGATGGAGAGTCCTTCTTCCTTCCTCTGCATTTACACTAGTCCCAAACTCCCCTAATTTCAACCACCTTTGTGTAAACACTGCTAAACCATTCTCTAAATACCTCTTAGCTTCTCACTAAATATCCCTGCACTCCCCTGACTGCAAACCCTTAATCCCATTCCTCAATCAATGTCTTTGTATTATACAAAGCTACACTCAACACTTCACTAAAAGGATGGTCACTACAGCCACTTATTCAAGAAAACCAAGGATTTTATTAATTATACCGTTTCACACTTAGTGGCAAGATTACCTTAAAATTAACTGATCACACTCCCAAGCTCTAAGTTGTGCACAGAGACAGGGGATAGTTCTGGTGGTAACAGCACAGGCAGCCTGCGAGAAAAACAGTTTACTTATGATTCTTCTATCAGGAAATTTAAAGTTAAGAAAAGGTAGAGCTTGCAAACTGATGGAGGACCCTGCATTACAGAGCAGATGCACTGCCTTCGCTGGAAAAAAAAAAAGAGCAGGCAGTCAGTGTCTATAGCTTGTTAGGAAACAGATAAGGTATACACAAGATACAGTGGTTGTTAGAGGGCAACATCTCCCCCTCCTCTAGTTGAAGGGTTTATGGGCTTTTATGGTCAGTCTGAAAGATACGATACAATTTTTCACCTGTGTCCTGGTTTGAGCAACACGGGACTAATTTCTTTCTAATGCTTGGGAAAACTGTACTTTTAGAAGACTCTAGTGTCTGAATTTGTGAAAATATTTACTTTATAGCCAGCTACAGTGTGTGGGTTTCAAGGTTTCAGTGTTTTCGAGCTAGCCAGGTGCAGGGATGAGGAGGAGCAAGAGCTGGGCACTGGATCCAAGCTGGCCAACAGGATTATTTCATACCATGAACATCACATTCAATATAAATTAGGAAGTTTGCTGCAAAGCTCTCTCTCCCTTCATGACGGTGATCCAGAGAGCTTCTTGCTCTGGTGCCAGACCCCTGAGGCCTTCCCTTCCTCCCAAAGCCATAGCGCTCACAGTGTCCGACATTTACTGTCCACTGCTGGGAGTGCACAGCTTCCTACTGATATAGTTGGCTGAGTATAATCATTGTATATTTTATATTGGTATTGGGATCACTATTGGTTCTTGAGTGTTATCAGTGTTGATTATCTAGTCTTATTCTATTAAATCTGTTTATATTTCAACCTTTGGGTTTCCTTGTTTTCTTCCCAATTCCCCTTCCTGGGTGGGGAGGGGTCATCGGGCAATAGAATAATTGTCTAAATGACAATTGTTGTGGGTTTCTCAAACCATAACAACCTGACTTTTAAATTTACTGTTTATAGCACCACATTTACCTATCCTGATTGGGAAAATATGCACCTAGAAGACTGGTAGGTGGGATACCTCACAAAACAGGAAAGAAATCTCAGTTGCTCAGAGGCAGCCATGACCGTATCCCAAAGAACAAGCATCAGAGTAGTTTGTAGGGTATATGCCTGTCCTTACCTGTATTTTCCTAATACAGTTCCCCTTAGTACATGCAGTTAAGATTATTTAAAAATATTTTTAAATATTTTGACCAATTGCTGAAATAACACATGTTGAGCTAAAAAGATACAGCATATGCTTGTTTTGTCATAGACCTTGATGTAGGGACTGAAGTTGTATCAGATAACATACGTTAATAGTAAATTAAATGTATTATAACACATGTTCAAGAGATTAATACTGTCCAAAAAACAAATGCACTGAACAGTGTTCATTTCAGGATTAACACTATTTGAAATTAGAAGCTTACATAAGCATTTTGCTACGTTTCTTGACAACCTCAAACCAGGACATACTTACATAGGCAAATCAGTTTTACAACTCTTAGGTAGCATGAATTGCACACAACATACTAGTTTCTTTGCATAATATTAGAAAACAAACAATAAAAACCCAGAACACCAGAGCTGGGTTCTGACTGTGCATACAAAGACTAATGTTGTCCATACTGATGTTGCACAGTTCTACTCCAGCCTTCCCACTAAGCTACCCAGTTCTGTCCCCATTCCCCTACACACACCTTCAAGCGTCACTGATTTCACTACATGAAACTAAATGTTCATTAAACTGCTGCACTATGAACAAAAGACTGATATGTACAGAGGTGTAAAAAGATATTAATGCTCCATGCTTCAATTTGTAAATAGGGTTACTCTGATAGGATTAGAAAATACATCTCAAGCTTGCACATTTTATTTAAACTTCCAGAAAACTTCCTAGTGTTGATTTAATTTTCTAGATCACTGCCTGCACCCAGCAGTGTCAGAAATTATAAGCTGAGAGTTCTAATTTCTTTCAAGTTTGGAATGCAGTGTTGACTTTTGAAGAGCCTAAGCTACATAAATATTTCAAAGGTAGGAAATTACTTGAAGGTATAAAACAAAGGGCAATTTCAAATTCACTTTTATGTGCCCAAACCATGAAGGCTTTCTTTAAAGTACATACGTTCAGTTTTGTCACATGACAACTCAAGGGGCCACAGGCAGTATTTTCACAAATGAATTGAAGGAGAACCCAAAAGTAATCATATAAATTGTACACTTAAGATTTGAAAAAATATTATCTAGCAACACTACATCAACTTTCTGAGAAGGCTGTTACTGTGAACCATGACACATATACTGATATGCACCAGAGTCCAGGTTCTCAATTTCAATCTACTTGCTTTGAGGTTAACAGCATCTTTAGGTAAAGTGCCATTACTACACCTTCTTTCCTCTCAAAAAAATAAGCAGCATTATATAGCAGCTGATGCCAACCAGTTCAAACCACTCAAACTACTATAGTATACACTAAACATGGAGCAAACTGACAATAAGTAGGCTTTCAGTCTCACCTATGTAACCCATTGAGATTATTCTAATCCCAACATGTTCTCCAGCATGTTTAATTATAACATAGAATCAGGTTACTGTCCAAGTAAGCCCTGGCTGTGTGGTCCAAGAACACTCAGTTCTTCTGATTCTTTTGATAGGAGACAGAGGCCTCCTTGGGCAAACCAAATTGATTTCTGTTTTACACCAGTGTCCTTGCTGTTCAGCTGTTCCTTCTGTATACTGCTTAGCTGCCATCCAGACTCTAGTCTAGAGCAAACTAAGCAGCTCCTTAAGAGACACCTGGATAGTACATGTCTGGATATAGAAAATAAATAGGACAGAGTCACAGTCAGTCCAAGGACAACAGGGGGCTGTGGAGTGCCAACACCAGAGACAGCACAGACAAAAGCCTCCAAAGGTATGGCACATCTCAACATTCACTAAGGATCACTTTTTAATGAATACTAACATTCTCTTTTTTTCCTCAATTCTTTGGCTCTTAAGCATTCAATGCAAGACAGTAAGAGCCCAAACTAGGACTTCCCTAATTAGAATAATCCCTTTTTGGTGTTGTAGTTAAGATTTTTTTTTTCTTTTGCAAAAGAGCAGCTTTCTTACTTTGTACACAAGAACAATATTCCTGATCATCAAAATGAACTTGCAACTATCACAGCTGTGTTTTATTCCAAAAGAAAGGACTGTTCATTCCTTCTAGACTGCAGAAGCAGAAAGCTTGAAGATGACAGTTTATTTAGGACATTCTATCATAGTGTTTTATCCTTGCTCAGAGTTGCAGCATTGATAAAATAGTTAAAATTATTAAATATTTTAAAAATCTGTCAACTGTGGTATCAACTTTTTTTTTTTTACAATGAACTAGAAAGATTTTTTGAGTTCTTACCCAATGCACTTTCTTTTTGGAACCTTATTATTGAAGCACATTGAAAAAGTGGCTAAAACCTAGACCATGAGCCAGAAGACAATCTTTATTGCCCATTTTACAAGTCATTTGCATGAGGAAAACAGAAATTAAGGGAATTAAATTAATAGATAGCATGTTTTAAATTACTTATTATTCCTCATATATATGTTCTTAAAAAATGCAAAAGAAAACTATTCTGAGGTACTTTGAACACATACATAAAGTATAGCTCTACTGAACAAAGCACACTGCAGAAGATAAAGAGCCAAAGAATTCCCTACTTCTTACTACAGCAAAAAGGCAACAAGAAAGTTGCTTTACAACTTGCAGTCCAAGTACAACCTCACTACCTAAGGGAGACCATGTTCCATGGGATTATAGATATGCTGCTGATAATAGCAAGAGGCTGGGCTCAACATCCCAGTAATCCCTTCCTGTGTGTGGGAACTAACACTGATGTTTTTTAAATTGGTCCCATCCTCGTAAAGGGCTGCTACTCTAACTTAGCTATTAGAAAAAGTCATTCCTATCCAGTTCCCATGAAAATTAACAGCAGGATATAAAACAGAGCTGCTATTACTGTAATAAATTAGATTTCTGGAAGTAAAACAGATAATGTAAGATCACAAGGGAATGTTTTCTCATAGAATTATCCTTTCTGTACATATTTGCTGAAGATTAAACTGCAGTAGACTAAGGCTGCATTAATGTGTGTGTTCACAAAACAAAAGATTTAAAATTTTGTGGAAGATATATGAAAGAACCTATATTATGCCTTCTGCCATAATGAGTATCGTAAAATAAAGCAGTTATATTATCAGTGCTACATTAGCCTGGATGCAAGTTATCAGTATATCTCCTTCCTTGTAGTTCATGGAGCAGAAGCAATTTCTAATTGGGTAATTACTTGCTAAGCATTGTAGATCAATGTTTATTCAAAATCCTTGTTTTCCTTAGCAACACACCCCAATGTAAATTAGAGTTTTATGAATATTCCTCTCATTTCAAAGCATGATCTTTGAGGTGTAGGATTCTATTAAAAGTTCTTATTCATAATTCAGACCAACAAACCATTACTTTATAATGGTGTTACATTACATAAAGATTTGGAAAAAATTGTCATATAAAACCAGACTAAGATTTATATAGGTATTTCTGAAAAACTAAGTTGAAGTTTGGTTGTTGGTTTGCTGTTTGGGATTTTTTTTAATACACATTTTGTTTAAAAGGCTAGAAAATATCAAAAGTTCCAATTACAAAATTTTCTTAACATTTAGCAAACTAAAGATGCTTTCATGTGACTGATCAAATACTTACACCAATTTCCAAGTGTTTTATAAGTATTAATAAACTAATCCATAAATCTAGAAATGAGGAATTGAAATACAGATTAGGATAGTTTCCAAAATAATAACAATTCTGCAACTAAACCTGAACTGCCACTCAGTTCCTCAGTTAAGATGACCTGCATGTGGCTCTTCAAATAGTAAATATCTATATAAAATTTAGAAAACATTAAACTTCATATGACTGTTGAAGCCCTACATGACGAAAGGGGTTGCCCTAGATCACAGCTCCTACAGCACAGCCGAGGCAGCCAGACACAGCAGCTTGCACAGCAGCTAGCCAACAGCAGGGCATACCAAATAGGGCCAGCAGCTCTTCTCAGAAAAGCAAACACTTGCTCAGCAGTGGTGGTGCCAAACAGCACAGACCCCAGCAACCAGTGGAGCAACTGTCCCCGTCACACCATAGGGTTCTAACCCAGGCAGTGCTCCTGAAGGAGGATGTATCTGAGCAAGTCTGGGGTCCCTCACCGAGGCAGCAGGAGCCAGACTACTTGCCTGCAGGAGGTGTGTGCTGGTACAGTGTATGTGTTACCAGGTGAAGGAAATGTGGGAGGAGGTCAGCACGCTGCACAGCACTGGAGATGGCAAGAAAGAGATTGACTTTATCTTCTCTGAGACCCTGAAGCTTCAAGAATCTGAACCCCCCAACTATGCTGAAGGACAAGCAGGTAGTCTGCTTATTACTGTGAATCCAGCAAAGGGCTGCAAAGATGATCAAGGAATTGGAGCATCTGATATGATGAGAGGCTGAGCATGGTGAGGTTGGTTAGGCTCAAGAAGAAAAGGCTGGGAGGGAATCTTATAAGTGTGCATAGATATCTGAGGAGATTAAGTTAAAAAAAGCCTGAGCCAAACTCTTCTCAGTGGTATTCAGTGAAAGGACAAGAGGCAACAGGCACAAGCTGAAATACAGGAAATTCCATTTAAATGTAAGAAACATCTTTTTTTATTGTGAGGGTGGTCAAACACTGACAGGTCACCGAGAGAGGCTGTGGAGTCTTCATCCTTAGAGATGGAGAAAACCCAACTGGGCAAGGTTCTCAGCAGCCTGCTCTAGTAGACATTGCTCCAGAGAGGCTACAACCTTAGCCATTTTCTTAGTATCTGTAATTACTGAATTAACTCGAACTGGCTAAAAGAATACTACATTCCTTCATGCAGAACTAGTAACTGAATAAAAGGAAGAGAGACCAGTAACATTTAAACTTCAAGTCGGCCCTTAACAACAGTCCTCAAGAGGCTAAAGAAATCAAATCATGAGAAAAAAGACAGAAACTTAGCATGCCTGAAAGCAGACTAAGTTAAAAGATTAAATCATCTTTATGGATAGGCAAACAGCACGAAGCATCGGTATATCTTGCTAAGTCTAGGAAGAGGGTCTATTAATAGACATATACATTTTGTTAACTTCCTCTTTAGACAGCAGTTAGGCTAACCCAAAAATCAGGAAGGGATTTGAGGAACCTCAAGGAGTGGTAGCAAAAATGGATGAATAAGGTGGCATTAAGCAGACTACAGGGACCAATTAAACAAAACAAAGTTGAAGAGTAAGGAGCAATGTACACCAGAACTTCAAAGTCAACTAAATTCCACTGAATACAGGTACCAATAAAAAGCAGCAAAAAACCCAGTAGGTTATGTAAATAATGCAAACCAGACAGCACAATGTCATCATAGTACATCATGTCATACCATAAAACGGCAGTATGTCATTTGGAATATGACACACAGTACCATTCTTCTCTGTATTACAGAAGGTTATAGAAGCATCAGAGAATGACAAAGAAATAGCATTAACTGAGAGTATGAAAAGCGTTCCACATGGAACAAAACTGTTAGGACTTCTAAGATTTGTCCAAGAAAAACACATAAGGAGACACACATGAGAAAATACACACACCAGTCCCAAACCACTTTGTCTGCAAGCAAAATGGCAGATGACAGACCAGCAAGCCATCTAGATAAAGTATCTTCAAAATGAAGGACAAAAAAGTTTCTTCCCCTACTTGGAAATCAAACTAAGTTTGAGTCTACATCCATCTGCAGAACAGTCTAACCACATGACACTGCTGCTTACTTGGATTAGAAATGAGAGTGGTCAATACAAAGATTTTATAGACACCCTTTAGAAGTCATCATTTAAGGATGAGACTGGAAAACAGTCAGTTTTAACACTATCCTAAGAACCATCAAACAAGGCATTTCTCTTATGAATAAAAAATAAAAGTTTCATTTTAACACTTTCAATTTTTTTAAAAATATGTTTTAAACTATTTTAAACTCATGTTTAAGTGCCCTTTCATTACTTTGATGCGTGTAACTAGATTAGCATAGCTACAGGCAGGCACTAAACTACATTTAGCTTTTTAGTGTTGTAACAATGTAATAGCTTTAAGAGAACTTCATCTTTACTGATAAGGTTACACTAAGAGCAAATTACGCTGCAGGACATTCAGTATCATTTTGCTCTCATCCAACTTTTCTCCTCATGAATGAAGTACAGTAAAAATTTTGTATTTAGGTGGGTTTGGTTGAAGGAGCATTTTAGAGGATAGTTTTTTCTGAAAGACAACACACAAAAGCATGTAACTTAAAGCACATGCATTTAAGGCAGAGTGGTGGCAACAGCCAGCCATCTTTAGAATGTTGTAAGGATGTTTCATCACTGAAATTAAAGTACTGCCTCTAAAGAAGCCCATAAAAAACCTGGTAACTAGCTTTCAGACACATTAGAAAGATTATTCTCCCCAATTAAGCAACTTGTTGCAAGTTAATCCACAGTTGGAACAGGAAGAGATCTAACCAATGTGAATTCCAACCAGACAGAAAACACAAGAAGACAACCTAACTAGCAGGCACAAGGCTAATCAGTCTGCAAATTTTTTATCAAGAGTACAACAGATATGCTCCAGAGCTGGAGGCATAAAGATATATGTGCATGTGTGCATGCATAAACAGTAGTGGTATTAGCTATTCTGTCCTGAAGACACAGCACACTAAAACTACCTTCAACTTCCCAGTTTGACCCAGTCATAATTTCAACTACTCCAGAGTCTTCCTTTACATGCATATTTATAGTCACAAAGCCAGGTCAAAAGAATACAAAAATATGACTGCAGCTGAATAAAATGAATCATTACTTTTACATCAGGTTAGTTTTCAGCCAACCTGCTCCCATTGCTGGTTCCCTGCACTGGTTTCAACAGCCACACAAACATGGGAAGAAAGGCAGACTACAGCAGCACCGATATTATCCATCGGTTCAAGTTTTTGTGGAACGACATCTTTCATTGCAATGCAATCCTTATTGACCAAACTGTTACATAGTAGCATGCTTGCTTGTACCTCAGACAAATTACAGTTGTGTGCTCTGATAACTTCTATGTTTCAAATTTGATTTATTTCTTCTTAAGAAGAGAGAAGAAAAAGAAGTCAACTGCTGTCATAGGCCGTGTGACAGTTCCAGCTTGCCAAGCTTCCCAATTTACTGGAAACCACATCCCATAGAACTAAAGATGAAAGTGTGGATCTGAAGGACAGTTACAGAACAAGGTCTTGAACGATAACAAAACTACTGATGGTGGTTTTATCTCTGAAGCAAAGCTCAGAAAGATAGCAAAAGACTCAAGGAAATAGTAAAGGAAAAACTTCAAGCTGTCCTGTTAAATTAAAAAGCCAGCCCTGCTCAGCAAAACTAAGTTACCATACATAGTAGTGGTTCAGTTGTTCAACACTTGTAGATCTCTGTAGTCATCCAACAGCTGTCATTTTCACAGTATCTGAGCTACGGCCTGGATATGACAGCAAAGGCAGAATTCCCCTCCCTGCCCTATCAGACCCACAGCAATCCATCTCCAAGAGTCTCAACGGTGCTGATGGTGTTAAGCCAGCTCAATGAACTACCAACCATTCTGATATGCCGATAGATCGCCAAAGGCTGCAACATACAAAGTCAAACCAAGGTAGATACATACAAGCACAGAGATAACCAGTTCAGGCCAGCTGATGCACTGTCTTCTGTTAACACTTGCTAACATAAAACAAACATGAGGATGCAGAACAGTAATAACAGTATATACTTACTGTCCAGGGCTACTTGTACAAGTGAAGACGAACAAACACACAGAGAATAATCCAGTGGTGTTACAGAACCGGCATTGTAAACCATAGAAAGAGGAGTAATTAAACTAGCAGAACTAGTATTTTTAATCTACCTTTTTTAATAAAACCCAGGGGGTTTTTTTCCCCTCTGTTGCCACTAGTATTTGGTATTTATTTACCTTTTGAAAACAGGTACGTGTACATACAGACACAAAAAACCTATATAGTAGAGGCATCTATCATGAGAGCACAACACAGGACTAGATGGGGCTCACACATCAGATCTCTAACCAAGATAACACAGGGGCTGGTTCAGTGCTCCATGTCCCTCTGTGCCAATGCCAACAGGGTGAGGAACCAAGTGCTCCTCCTGCCAGAACCTGGACTGGCCCCGGGGGCCAATCCTTTCCCATCAAGGGCAACCAGACTACAATTGGGTTTGAACACTAGAGGCCTACTAGGTCTGCCCTATTTCCAAGGGCTAAGAGCCTCCTGTATTTCATTGCTATTGTGTTTTTCCGCTCAACTTGTTCCTCAAACACAATGAACTATAAACAATGAACAGGGTAGTTTCCTGAGACTTCAGGCACATCTTTCCAGAAGTTTTACACTTATGTTGGGGGCTCCTCTGTAGTTTTACATCAATTAGCTTTTGAACAAAAAACTGGCTACCCAAGGAAACAATGGAAATGCTTATACAGTGCATCACATAAGCAAATAAATGAGCTTTTTATCAATATGAATACCAAAAATATTGTATACTAGTTATGTTCAAAATTTTTCATAAAAAGTATGAATTATAATTAGATGCCCCTTGAAAAAATTTGTGAACCCTCTATAACCCATAGCACAAGTTTTTTCCATTAACACTCCTAAATCCCGCAACAGTGTTAATTATAGTTATTCATCTTATTTATCCAGTGCTGATGCTGCATTTTGGAGACAGCCTTGCTGCTTTGCCTGTACTTTTGGTTCCTTCCACTCCTTATCTGCAAGGCAGACTCACTTCTTGACTACATCCGCCGGCCTTCTACCTCCTCCCATTTCATACTGAAAAAGATCCATCCATCTACTAAAAATAACAAAAATAGCACATACTAGGATTACTTAATTCCCTCCCATTTTGCCTTACATAAAGATAGGCATCCATTATTATGAGATTACAAAGTGTTTTTAAGAGATAACAAAAATAGAATGTACTATATAGTCTACATAATTCCTCTTTTTGAGGAAAATACCAGGCAAGAGACAACTACTGGCTGGTCCCAAAAGAGCAGGCACAGAAAAACCTCTGGCAACACATATGCTTCTGGCAACAGCTAAGTAGTTAAAAGAAGTTGAATTCTGTGGTATTCTGGATCAACTGCAAGATTCCAGACACCTGGGGTCCCAAGGAGATATTATCTGGAATATTCATGCCTCTCAAAAATCAACATTTCAGATTTTAAAGAAATATTTTTTTCAGATGGATTAGAATATTAAACTTCGTATTCCAAAGCAAAACCACACAGCAAGAAAACTTTCATTACAAATTCCACTTTTCAAATTCATTAAATGTGACTCAAACTCAGTTTCCACTGTCAGTTTTGAGTCACAATTGGTCCAACCACAAGAGACTAACTAGATTAAGTACTATAATCAATACCACGGGAATGATCAGGCTAGGGTTTTCTCTAACACTAAAATCATACTGACTTTATCCCATTAGTCATTCTTTTTCTTTCTACAGCATGCCAGCTAATCCATCAGCATTCAATAAGAGCTACGCTAAGTGCAATTTGCCATTTCTGATCATAGCTCCCCTTCATGGCAATATTGTATCAGGATTTGTTTAGTTCAGTTCACCCTTCGTCCTATCTTCAACAAGATAAAAAAATAGCATGCAAATAGTTTCTAGGCAACGAAGTTCAACATTAAGAAAAAAGTCCTGTTCAACAGCTGCTGCTTAGCCCTTATGGTGTCCAGACTCACTAAGGGACTTTCAGGTATTAAAAGGAAGGACATCTTTTTATCTGCTGTTCTGCTATTTACAGGAGGCACTTGTATTTGCAGTCCTCCTCCTTCACATCCACATAAGTTATCCAGTCAATGCAGCTGTCTCATGCTATTTCCTCCAACTTAAACTCATTTGGATTTTAAAAAAAGTAAAATGAGTGTCTTCTGCATTACTGAAACCAAAGCACATCTGACAGCAAAACAAAATGCAGCTGTACTGTCTTTTTTTAATAAAATAACAAAGAAAAAAGTTATGCAGGAGGTGCTGGCCACATCCAGGACTCGGAACTCTTCCTGCTCTTCTAAGCAGGATGCAAAACAACTAGGCTCTAAAGCCAGGTTCCATTTTCTCCCCCCCCACTCTTTTCTGCAGTTGGGCAAATTTTCAAAAACATGGGTGGAGTACACCCGCAATCTCACTTCACTTAAACACCAGTGGTGCAATTACTCTTCTGGAAGGTAAGAGATAATAATGTCAATCCTCCTCTTGTTGATTACTTTGACTACTGCACTATTACCTAAAAGTGAACAGTTTTTTTTTAATTACAAGAAGACTTATTTTCAGAGATCATTACTAGAGAACCAGATCCTCAGAAAAAGCCATTACACCTCTGTACCACCAACAGAGTATCAACCACCCATATGTTTCTGCATTTCTGACTGGCCAGCAGCTCCCAGATCAGTATCTGAATGTTCACAGCACCTCTTCTGAACAACCTCATTATTCTCCTGTACAGGCTCGGGAGCCTAGGCACCTACTTCTGGACGTGCATTTCCCTTCTGTGAAGCAGGCACTGCCACACCTGATGTGTAGACATACCCAGCTTCCCATCCTTCGAGCTCAAGAACACTGAGCAATATACCTTGTACATCACCACAAACAGTTCAAACACCGGAGACCACATCACTTAGTGCTCCACCTCAGCTTTCCTGCATTCTTACTTCAGTCTAAACACCTGTCCCGGTGTTCTACTTCAGACAAAAATATTGTTATTAAGTGAGGGGAGGAAAATTAGCCTCTTTTTCTCCTGCATCTCAACTTTAGGCCCACTTATCCCCATATTAAGGAAAATAAATTTCAAAACTCTTTTAAAGGTCTGTAACACCACTCTGTACTGAGAAAGTTTGCTAGAATGCTTACACATCTGCAGGGCTATGTAGCTAGAACACCTTTCCTTAGTGAGGAACAAAAACATAACAGATGATGTTTGGTTTTTTAATATTTCATTTTAATATGTAAGCTACCTTTTAAATAGGTCCACTTTATTACTATTTACTACAATAAGTTATTATAATTATTAATTCGTTATTATTGTTATAAATTATTACTGCATTTCCTCAACTTACAAAGTCAAAGCACAATACACTTTTCAAAGAGAACTTACATAAAATAAAATATATGCTCACCTTTGAATTAATTAATACTGGTGTGTCTAGAATGACTTAGATTACTAACGGCAGACTGGAGATTTGATTGTGATAGTGCTGTTATGTCTTTAGAGTTTAGTAAACACCATTAACTTTACTGGTGAGTTTTGGGATATTGGTTACAGCAGTAAATCTGCACGTCAAAATGCTGGTTTTAGCAACTGTTAAGCCCATTCTTGACATATTTTAAGTGCCACTATAGCCCACTGTTAATTAATCACTTAGACTAATCATTAGGCTAACGGGGGCGGGGGAATAAAACTTTCTGGGACCAACAGTATGCATTTTCCCCATAATGCACGATGACAGATGCCTAAAAATACTGCTGTGGAAGGAGTCAGAGTACACCTGCTTCTCTTCCTGCAGCTTCTCTCCCCCGATGCCCGAGGAGCTCGCTGCCCCAAGCCCTGCCTGTAGCGCACGGCTGCGAGCGCAAACCTTCGCAGGGAAGGGAGAGGAGCTTCTCTTCGCCTTGATGAAACGACTGTTTTTGAGTCCCTCAGCCCAGCCCCACGTGCTGGCGGCGGGGCAGGCTCCGGCCCGGCCCTCCCGCCCGCCCCGAGGGGACCTCGGACACTGACAGCCGGGCGGGGAAGGCCCGAGGCGGAACGGGCTGGAAGCCACCCCGACCCCTTCCCCCTCCGCCCCTCACCTGTTTTGAACGCCAGCTGCTTGTCCTCGCCGCCGCCGAAGAGCTGGAGCATGGAGACGAAGAGGACCCCGCACGAGTTCTGGATGCCGAAGACGGCGCCGTTGCACCACATGGCGGCCAGCATCACCACCCAGCCCCAGCCGCCCTCGGGGGGCTCGGCCGCCGCGCTCCCGGGGTCTTCCGTCGCCGCCCGGGGCTCGGCCCCGCTCTCGCCGCCCG